>VUQJ01021155.1:4091-14438 GCA_015108635.1 Andinoacara biseriatus | reverse complement strand
ACACATAAATTTCCCCTCTGTGCGAAAATAAAGGCTGTTTCTTCTTCTTCTCTCTAACTTTGCTTCTAAACTCATCATCTTATCTAATCCTGCCCACTGTGGTCATCCCTAAATTAAATCTTAGCATCTTCAACTCTGCTACCTCCAGCTTCACCTCCTGTCAGTGCCACTGTCTCCTAACTATAGATCATAGCAGTTCTCACTGCCATCTTTCTAACACCTGGATGTACAGAAGTTAAATATCTGCTGCCCTCTGTTGTGTAAGAAGGCAGAAGCATCCAGGTATTGATAAAACAGATGACAAGCTCATTTGTTTTGCTTTGTTTTTTTAATTAGACAAAACAGTGGGTAGCTCAATTTTTTTTTCCATACCAAAAACACATAAATGTGAGCTGCTTTAGCCATAATTTTACTCTCAGTGTTACTCTCCCCTCAAGCCCTAAACGGCCCCTCCCTGAGCCTGCTTCTGCTGGAGGTTTCTTCCTGTTAAAAGGGAGTTTTTCCTCGCCACTGTCGCCAAGTGCTTGTTCATAGGGGGTCGTTTTGACTGTTGAGTTTTCTCTGTATTATTTTAGAGTCTTTACCTTACAATATACTGTTTGTTGTGATTTGGCACTATATAAATAAAATTGAATTGAACTGATCTCTACTCATTTATTGAGTTGTGAAACTGTTATTGTGCTTCAGGATCTTTTAATGGTTGGCCACGCCCATTTCCCATAAAGGGAATAGAAATGATTAATAAGCAAAACATTTCTTAGTCAGCCAAGACCTTGATGAAGATTAGTTAACTGAATGACTCACTCAGAGATCTCTATCTGTAATGAAATGTCCATCCTAAAGGTCCTAAAAAGGGGTGATGAAAGACATCGTTAGATTTGTGCAACTTGGTGACCACAAGAGAAACCCACTGTCAAGGCAGCCCTGGGACAAATAAGTACTTTTTTATTATTATTATTATTATTGTTATTGTTGCTTTAAAAGGCTGCAGTGTTGAACAGAACTGATTTACTCTTGAACTCTGTGAGGACAGCGTGCTCTCCCCATGTTTGTGTGGTTTTCCTCTTCCTTCTGCTTTTACAGAAACATGCATCCTGTCTCTGTGAGTTTCCGTGTGATTCTGTGGCCTGGTCTCAATCCTTTATATCTGACTCCATCTGAACCAGATATGATTACCTTTCAAGCAACTGCCGGTTAATGAATGAAAGTACAATGAATTGCTTTGAGAACGAGTGAAACTAAAACAAACCTACTTGAGTCACATTAGTGATTTTTACATTTGAAACCTACTAAAGTAGGACTGCTTAGTCTGCTTGTTAACTCCAGAAATGATTAAAGTAAACTAGTCTTTGCCTGCATTAGTTAATACTGTATGTTTTACATGTGTGCCTTTAAATACAGGATGAAAACATGTTCACTGATATGACTGACCAGAACACTGACTTTAAAAACAGAGTTCACATCACGATCATTGAAACCATCGGTTAGTATTCAAATAAAAGCCATTAATAAGATTCCCTCCTTCCTGTCACCGCTCACGGCACAGTTCCGCCTTTGCTCCACTAGGGTGTGCACTGGAGCCCTCTGCGTCCACAGGAGTGCATCATGTCAAAGGAGGAATGTTCGTACAATAAGGGTCTGTCTAAGTAGCTTCGCTGTTGCCTCGGCGTACCACACGGACAAACGATTGTCAATGGACTATTTGAGACGGATTTCAGTCTGCTCCTGCGACGGTTCCCTGCGTTTCGTGTGTCTGGGTTTTTTTGTTTTTTTTGGCAACCAAATTCCTATCCTGATGGAAAGGAAAGCCACAAAGAACAAGGACTAATTTCCAAACCAAAATGCCGTGAGTCTTGAAGTTTAGTGGATTTTGTGTGTTTGGTGGTTCTTTTATTTTTGCAGCCGGTCGCTCTCACTCAGTTTATAGTCGATAATGTGCTCTTGGACTTGGATTTCATAAGAGCGCTTCAATATTTAGATAAAGTAAGCTGGAAATGTAGCTACTAGGAATATACCGTGGGTGAAACTGAAGTTGTGCGTGCCGTGGTTTTGAATTATCTGAGGGGTTCATATTGAATATAACCTATTTATCTGCGAGCAGAGCTCCAGTCTTTAAGCAAGAGCGGATTCATTCCAGCTGCGGAGCCTTTCATGTTTGTAAATCATTTCACGTTTAATTATAAGCTGACAGAGCCGATCCCCCCGAGGAAAAACTAGTACAATTCTGTAACTCTGAGACTTTTAATGCATGTTTTTAATCCACGTGGAGCATAGCGTGATTTTATATGGAGCGTATCTTACTTTAATCTTTTATGTCGTATCGTTTCCGATCAGTTTGACGAGATAATTGTGTCATATTTCAACACATTTACGGGCCACATTGACTCTTTCTCTCAAGTGACTAAGTGAATGCAGCTGAGTATTCTTCTTTATCACATGGGATCACTGCGGAGTCTATAGTACGTCTTGTTTTCTTCCATGCCCGGACTGTGGTCCAGTTTAAGCTCAGCGGACCTCTGTCTTTATAAACTTGTCAGGGACCTGCGGGCATGGGAGAAGCGACCCCCGCTCAGTCCGCTGCAGGGACATACGTACCCATGTTGGGTGTTGGCTTAGGAGCTATGCCCGGTGGGGTCAGCAACGGGCCGGTGATGGCCACTTCCAGGGGCTCCGCGGTGCCACAACTACACAACGCCATAGTGGAGCGTTTACGCGCCCGGATAGAGCTGTGCCGGAGGCACCACTCTACCTGCGAGAACCGCTACCAGAGAGGTCAGGCCGAGAGTTCCGACCGGGAGCACGAGAGCACGCTTCAGCTGCTCAACATAGTCCACCAAGGTCCCGGGAACCGCAAGGCAAAGGGTAGCCGGGGATCGAACCAGCAACCACCAGAGTACAGCAGAGCTAACGGGGAGCGAAAGGGCTCAGATGGTGAGCAGAAGATCTCCACACGCATAGCGGTGAGTTTTTGTTGTTGTTTTTACATCAATGATTAGGACTGTTACAAAGACGCTTGTGGCAATGATGACGAAACTGTAATGATGATGATGAGGGTGGCAATATGTTGTGATGGGGATGAAACCCCTAAATTTATGGCCATACTTGCAGGACCACAACACTCAGGCTATGAGATTTATAGACATGGTTTCACTAATGGTATGTTAAAAATCATCTGGGATGCTACAGTTTCCTCGGAGATAATGTATCAATAAATATTTCTACACCAATAACTCTGCTGTGACTATTAATGGACAAGAAGTTAAAGCTTTGTCCTAATTTACAAGGCAGTCAAATGCATACCAAACTGCATAACAGGCACGAAAAGTTCTTGATTAAAGGGGCCCTTAAGGTAGACGGCATGATACTGAAGCATTAAGCTTGTTTGCAAAGCAATCCAGTTTGAGGAAATGGTTTTGGGGTCATTGGGCCATGGGGATGTTTTGCATTTACTGCAAACCTGTACTGTGCAGCTGATCCAAACAGAGGGATGCAGATGCACTCTGTGGTTTATCTAACCCATTTAACATACACTGTTATCTGTTTTTTTTGTATGTACACAAAACTCAGTTTCCTTTGTTTCACATGAATTGAAACAATTCTCCAGAATATGCTACCTGTTATTTATTCCGGGTTTCAGAGAAAGAGTTTTTTGTTTGTTTGTTTGTTTCTAAGTTATTCTGTTAAGAGTGAGAATGGAGTATTTGCATGACATTCTGGACTACTGAGAGTACAGGACAATGTTTTTTTCCCCCTCTAACAGCAGAGCCTCACAGAGAACCTAGGTAGGCAGGATAGGAAAACTTAACGGTGCTTTCTGTGTGCCTGGTAGTGCTGATAGGACTGACTTCCTGTATGGCATCTGTTAAGGGAGCAGCCACTGAGATGCGAGATTTATTTTGTTGTTTTCTTTCATTGGGCATGGGGGAGTCCAGCTTGTAGCCCGTTACTTCTCAAGCAGCATTTCAGTAAAATGTCAAAAAGGGTGAAAGCTCGCAGATGTTCTTTTTCTAGATGTGATGAGATGCCTGATGGAAAAATAAACAACATAATATATTTTCCAGTAAGGCTTTAAAAAGGCTGTAACGATTGTCCTGTAATTTCATTTGTTGCCATCGGTGGAAGTGAGCATGCAACGGCGTGTCAGTAGGTTGTTTTTAGCTCACGATTGAGCAAGACGTTCACGTGCAAGAAAAGTAGATTCTCTGTGGGTTAGTGTTAGTTTAGAATGCAGCTCACCTCGCGGCTTTCGACGGGTTGGTGCTGTTAGGGACAGCAGAGCGATGGCAGTGGAACACGATGAGAGACAAGACACAACTTCATGGATTATACTGACTGTCTAAAAGAGGTCAGGGAACATCATTATCATGTACGGTTTCATTTTTACTGACTCTGGAGTAGCATGTTCTATTTAAAACTGATGAGTGCAGCAAGATGGTGAGGAGGAAATGAAGTCCTGGCGTACATGTTTATATCAACCCTGAGGTTAATGTTTTCGCAACTTATAATGATCGGGTGGAGCACAACTGCAGCTATTGCACAAATCCTGCTCAATGCTCATATACTGTGTCTATACAGCATCCATACCGGTGAGAGCTATCTCTTAAATAAAAAAAACAAATAGATTAAGTAGAACAACTCTTGCAACCGAAAAAAAAAAAGCGTTTATCATCATCTGTGGCTGTAAAGGCTGAAAGTTGTTTTGAATATTTATTGGGGTTCTGCACAGTTCACTGCAATACATTCGTCAGAATTGAAAAGTAAGACATCTCAAATGGCCACATCTGTGCACGTTATTGAGTGTTCACATTGGAATTTGAAATGTATGCCGAGTTAGGGGCAAACAACACAATGGATTATGACTGGCTGTGAGCGCAGAGCGAGCAGCGGCGCTTAACAACGGCGCTCATTGAGACCAGATTAACAAAGGATATTCTTTTAGATGAAATTGGAGAAATCTGAAAGAAGAGATGAGAGCATACTTATCGACTTGGAAAATCATTTTCCTTAATGCGTGGATGAACTCATTGAAAGCCTTTGGATATTCATATTTTAGATTGTTTTGCCCCCCCCCCCTTTCATGGCGACCCCCCCTCCCCAAAAATCGTTCCCTTCATACCTGTATCAGAAAATGCATTCAGCACAGAAATAGGTCACACAGTAGAGCTTACAAAACATTAGCCCCATATTACAATGAACAGACATTCAGTTTCATCAGATCAGGCTCCAACAATCATCTTACATTGTCTGTCAACGATACAGATAGTGAGTACAAAAGCGAAAGGCTTAACAAACAATGATACAGCCTTGCTGCACACTAGCATGCCATGTATTGCCATGCTGTATTATCATGTGTTTAACAAATGGCTGGCTAAGCACCTTCCTGATAGATTTGCCGGCCGTGAAGCCGTTTGAACCGCAAGGTCTCCCGTATAAATGTTTAGAGCCACTGAATACATTTCCTGCGTGTGTTTACTTGAAGTCAAACAGGCCTTGAAAAAGCAGTAGGCGAAGGATGCCTGGTGATTAACAGTGTTATGAGTGCAGGGAGGATTTTGTTATTACTCAGTCTCGTAGTGACTGATCTGGGAAGTGGACTCGTAGAGCAGCATGCACACAAAGTCCTCATACGATGAATTGTTTTCTTCTTATTTTAATCACTGTGTTTGCCCACCACACAGGTATTTTGTAAAAGCTGTAGCGTGAGTCACCCCCCGGTCGATTAGTGGTTTAAAACAAAAAATCACGTAACCACAGCCAAATCTAGCCAACGAGTGTTGGTCATCTATCATGTTTCCTGTGACTGTGTGCTGTTAACCCTGCAACAAAGGCACCAAGCCAAAATATAATTCTGGCATCATGTGCTAGTTTGGCACAATTAGCTTGGCAAACTGAGTCAAAATTGGCAGTTGTAGTTGTTTAGACTTTTAAATTTATGACGTTTATTCTACCAGCTAGAAGGCCACATAAAACCTTTGGAAAGGAAACTAATTTCCACTCTTCAGGATAACCCTTTTTTACTATGAAAATGGCAAACGCGAGGGCTCGTTGTAATGCTGCGTAGCAGTTGGAGCAGTTGAAGCAACCCCAGTTGTTTGCACTTTCCATGACGTTCCTAACTTGAAGATCACGACCCCCACAAAGAGGTTGCGAGGTTAATCTGAGGGATTGCAGAGTGATTTATTAGTACAGGAAAGGGGGGAAAAAAAATACTAATCAAAACGTTGTTTACTCTCTCAGGCTTTGAACTAATTTGGTTTTTGCACAAATGCTTGTGCAGCACTGCACTTTCGAGTTAGTGCATCATCTAGCTTACCACTGATCCCAATAGAAGATGTTGCAGCTAAATTCTTTCTTCCATATTGTAGTAGTAAAATGTTACATGAGTCAAAATTGAAAGTTAATATTTTCTCTTAGAAATGAATTCTATTGAGTTGTAAAAGCTCAAACATCGTCTAACTACAATTTCTAGGGAAGCAGTGGAACGACAGCTTACTGAAACATCACACAGGAAAGAAATTCCTTGCGCGTATTCGCGCTCATGTATGATGGAGTGGATATTATGTGCATGTGTGTGACTGCGGGATGGGGTGTGTGCTGTGTTTCCTGGCATACCCTGTTTGGCTGTTGAACAGCCCGAATGAGATGCCGGTGGTCTGATCCCAGCCTGGCTCGGCGGTGATGTGAAACAATTAGCCCAGGTCCGTGGGGGCCACCCACTGTGCAGCCCGCAGCTCTACCCAACTCCGTGGATGCAGAAAGGGATCCGTGTTCATCCCACAGATCACTACCATGTTGTCATGGATAGGATACAGTTTTTCTTTTAGGAGCCGCTTGCTGCCAGTTGGTCTGAATGCTGAATTACTTTAAGTTCCCTGTAGTGCAGAGTGGAAATTCTGTGGGTGCTGTTTATTGACGGCACGGCTACACTTTAAGCCTGATGTGATTAAGCTTGTCTCATTGTGTAGACCGTTAGCTGCTAGATGAGTTGAGCATCTCATAGTGCTCTGATTAAAAGACATTAAGATAGGCCTCCATATACTGTAGTAGAGCCATCTGTTAATCTCCTCTTTCTATTTGGGATTAGTCTTCATTCCAACTTGTGGTTCAATTCTACTTATGCGTAGTACTTAAAAAATACATTTAAAATGTCCTATTATTACATTTTTAGTTGCTATATTAAACACCTACCTTTAGGGTGTTTGAGTAATATTATTGATTTAACAAATTAATATGTAAATATGTTAGTATGACTTCCTCATACAGTCGTCTGCCAATCACTGGATCAATTTACTCCACTGATCAGATGGTCGGTGGATTGATTCCCCGGCTACTCGTGTGTGTGTGTGTGTGTTAGACAAAGCGCTTGTATGAATGCGTGTGTGAGTACGAGTCCATTTACCCTTCATATATATAAATGTGCATGTTGGTTCTTCTTGCACAGGAGAGATTGCTACATTTTTGCTCAGAAAACGTTAAAACAGTCTTTTACAGTTAAACGTTCAGATTTACTGTCTTATGTAATAAAAGTTGAGGCATGTTCTGGACACTCCAGAGCATATCTGAGGGCAGTTCATAAATTTTCGGCACTAAGTAGATGTACTCAGGCACATCTTGTCCTCAAGGAATGTGGGATGTGGTATGTTAATATGAAACAAGGCTAATGCTGTGGCTTCCTCCTTTTTTTTTTTTTTTAGGGGTATTACTCTAGGACATTTGTTGTTGTTAATATCTACTGTATCATCTTTTGGTTAAATTGTGCATGAGATTAAAGTCTGTGGTAACATTTTATGATAACATCAGCTTGCATACATTCTAAACAACTTTCTGCTCATAAATTTTGTGATAGTGATTGCTGTGGGAGGGCGGGATACAAGCTTTAACACGTTTCTGTTCTGGTATCCCGTGAAGACACCAGATTTTTAAGTGGCACAAGGAAAGCTCACAAATGAGTGACATTTCTCAGAGGAGCTTTATTTATTAATCCCTGTGATTTATGTTTACCGAAAATGTCATAAATTCTTTTTAGTCTTATAAGCTGCAGATTTTAATATTATACAATGTCATGATGTCAAGATATTCAGCACATGGGAAGTTCTAGTCCGATGATGTTTGGATATGTCAAATGAAATTTTAAGTAAATGTCCATGTTTTTTTTTTGTTGTTGTTTTTTGAGAAATCTTTAGTGCTAAGCAGTTTTGTAGTGTGTTTGTCACTGCGTCTGGGAGATCTGTGGGTTTTTTTTGGTTTTTTTTGTCTTTCTTGTCTGTTGAGCCACGGTAGCTGTTGCTGACTACCCGGCTCCAAACACTCCTGTTAATTCCAGAAAACATGCATCACTTCCTGTGCACCAGTGGAGTTTTCCCAGAAAGGACCTATGAGACACTCAGGTTTTTATGACAGCAGATGCAGTAAAAGCTCTTGTGAGCTGAGTATAAGTTACTTGTATATCAGATAATTATGAGCAGCATGACTAATTTGTTCACTGTGGATGCAGAGAAAAAGGTGAACCGTGTAATGGTAAGCTGATGGTTCTAGTAAAGAGCCAATGAGCAAACAACAAAAGACTTGTCTTTAATTCTTTAATGTATTATTGATTAGATGGTGCATTTAATGTCACCTCTGTGTTAAAGGGGAAAAAAAATAGTAAAATTAGATTTATAAATAAGAGAAGGTTCAGCAAATCTAGAGTCATGCAGCAGCAGCAATGTGTTGGAAATTGTAAATCTGGGACAGCTCTGTACCTGGCAAGATTTGCAGTGCCTTGTCCTCCTTAAATGAGCACACTCTTTTCTGGACTAATTTATATTTTGTTATCCAGTTCCACGCTACCAGAGAACACACAGGAAATAAAAAATTAGGAAGACAAAAGCATAAAAACATTATCGATAAAGAAAGACAGAAGTTTCCAGACACCCAGCAGGGCAGTCAGGATGTGTGTCAAATTAAATAAATTTATGGATCATGGCAGCTCCAGTGGAAGTGTCTTAAGCGAACTTCACTGCTCTCGCTGTCTCATCCCACTCCCCTTCTCCTTCATACTTCCCCTCTCTCACTCACTCACACACACACACAAACAAAACCCACTCTGCTGCACGCGTCCTTATGTTTTATTCAGCAGCCTATGGAGGGCTGTGTCTGTCTTTGAAGAGTGCTGCAGAAATCATGTACAAAACCCATCTCACCCTTTTTGAGGGCTGATTCAGTGTAAGTGGGTACATGCTCAGAAGAACATGCTCTTTTCAAAATCCAGGTAGGCTGGGTCTTACCTGCCGCTGTTTGAGGTTCGTAAATGTCTGACCTTTAGGATAAATTTATCCCTTAGCTGTACTGGAGCCATTGCCAGCTAAAAGCCTTTCTTCCATAGACACATGCTTGCTGTCCTTGGCAGTGGTCCTCAGTGTCAAGTAGAGCTCGCAAGGCAACATATTTACCTTTGGTTACCATGCTAACAGTACAGAAAATATATATGATGAGCATCAGCTTTTCAAAGTCGGTTCTCTGGTGGACCAAGTTTAGTTGGTTTTGTGTTGAATCTGCAAATGAATAACAAGTTATGACAGTAAAAGTGTTCGCCCTTACCCTTGCCTCACATATTAGAAATGGCTGTGATGTCGTATGTGTAGGTCTCAGGCAATCAAATGACTTTATATAACAGAAAAGTAATCCATGGCAGCATTCGTGTGAAATTAGAAAATTCTGTTAGAAATGATAAAAACAAAAACAAACAAACAAAGGCTACATGAAAACATGTTGAAAAATCAGGTGGTTACAATGATCCTGCGTCAATAAACATGCAGTAGGTCGGGGAATGTCAGCTGGCAGCCGGCGGGCCACATCCGCCCCCAAATGGTACTGCCGCAGGTATTACATGCAAATCAATTGTTATAAATACCGTCTCTGACTAGTCTGAATTATCAAAAGCCTTCTACCGCGATTTCCCATTGCCCGTAAATGCCTCCATGTCCCTAGAACCAATCAGAATGCAAGCTCGGACCATGTGACTTCACGCATTTTCTGCCTGTACTGAGGAGCCGGCTTTTGTTGGTGATCAGATTGTGAAAAAAGCTCAAAGTGAGTCTAACATTGTTTTGTGTAGAGAAAAAAGTGTTCGGTGATCAAACTTGTCAAACTTAAGGAAGTAAAAGTTGTAACGAAATTTCCGGACATGTCGGCGGCTCGGTGTGGACCCACATGCGGTACATTTTTGAAAAAAAAAAAAAAACGCACCTGACCATTGGCTGTGAAATGAAATTACTAAAATTCACCATAAGATCCAGATTTAAAAAAAAAAAAAAAACTATTTTAAAACAAAAATAAAAAAAAATTAAAAAAAATTAAAATATAAAT
>VUQJ01021154.1:10962-22540 GCA_015108635.1 Andinoacara biseriatus | reverse complement strand
AGAACTTCTAAAAAATACAGAAAATAAGGGAATTTATAAAAAATAGAAGATCATAATGTGGCTGAAAGATCGTCGCTCTGCTTCAGTCCTGCTCAGTAGTTTCTGTGTGAATGTGTTCGTCAGGCAGAGGAGGAACCCGAGAGGCCAAAGGTCACCACATCTGTCACACAGCAACCACAGCTGGACCAGAGGTTACAGTAACAGATGCTGATCCTGCACACACACAGACACACACACAGACACACACAGACACACACACACAGACACACACACACACACACACACACACACACACACGCACACAGACACACACACACAGACACGTATGCATGCACACAGACACACACACGCACGCATGTGAGAGATTTTTTTAGCTTTATTACACAAAAATGCACAAATCAGCAAATTAAATATCAAACACAGCTGAACTATTAATTATGATCTTACACATCTTCAAATAGAAACTGTCTGCAAAAGTAAGAAACAGCCAGAACAGGGTCACTAACCCACAGCGATGGCACCAAAGGGGGAAACACAGCAACACGATATGTAGATCACTCAGTGGATCATTGTATCATTCATGAAACAATCTTACAGAAATCAAATTTGTTCTTAAAAAATGAAAAACATGGGGACACTTTTGCTTTCTGTTTTATGAAGAACTGACCAACGATAAAATGACGCCGACACAGACGTCGTCTTTTTTGTTTCCTGACGTTAAACCAAAGCTGGAATCGTCTCAGAGCTCCACGCGCTCTGCTGTGGTCACAGCTCCATGAAGACGCTCAGCCTGAAAGCAGCCGGTCAGGAAGTGGTCGACGGGTGTCCCCCCTCAGAGGGGGTCCGGGTGATGCCACAGCGTACGGGGGGAGGCAGTATGTGTGCCAGCGGAGTTTTCAGGTTTCCAGTGTTGTGCCAAAAATTTTTGATTTCTGATTTTTTAAAATGTATTTTTGCTTAGATCAGTAAATA
Organism: Andinoacara biseriatus; assembly: GCA_015108635.1. Lineage (NCBI taxonomy): Eukaryota > Metazoa > Chordata > Actinopteri > Cichliformes > Cichlidae > Andinoacara > Andinoacara biseriatus. The sequence goes on along the minus strand of VUQJ01021154.1, from coordinate 21,568 downwards.
GGCCATGCTGCACAGGATTTAGATATAAAATGAAGAAATTACTTGGTTTGCAAATATAATTATGACTCTGCATTGTTGTATCTACATTATAATCAGTTCAGTCCTTTTTGGTTACTCCTTATTGAACTGTAATGTTATATTTGTTGTAATTTCTGCAGCCGTCTCTGCAGATCTCTCGGGATAAAAGACATTTTTAATGTCACTGATAGTTTTTAACCCTCATTAATAAAGAATATATGAAAGTCACTTTGCTAAGAAGTGATTGCAGCTTCTACCTGTGACGGGAGTGTTCTTTATGACTCCAAATAAATTGATATTATTCATTCAATTCAGTTTTATTGATATAGCACCAAATCACAACATTCGCCTCAGGGTGCTTTATATTGTAAAGACCCTACAATAATACATACGATACAATGATACAAAACAATTTGTAAGAGAGAATGTTTGAGCTATATTTGACAGATCATAGTTCAACAAGTCATTTACAACAAAATAAATACCAGAGAACCAGATGAAATAAAAAATGTCCTGAAAAAAGATCAATATTTTCTTTGTACACTTTTGGGGAAGGTCTGAAAAAGAGTACACTTTGGAAAATGTTGATAATTGTGAATGATTCCTAAATAGAAAGTATAACTGTGCACTCAGTTAGGGTCACCCTGACCCTGCAGAGCCTCGGCCTGGCCTGCTGGAGGCAGCAGTGTGCCGCGGGTCCTCTGAACCTGCCGGAAATGCAGAAGAAGAGCAGCGAAGAAGAAGAAGCCGAAGAAGTGGAAAGTGAAAGTGGCGCGAGGCAACGATTCACGTGGGAAACTACTCTCAGGTGAGCTCCACGCAGCACGCAGGCGCACAGCCAGGTGCTCTTTACGCGCTGCTTCGTGCCGGATGTTACCCGAAGCTTTAAAGCGGGAACGAGTCACGTTACGCTCGTGGGCAGTTAGCATTAGCTCCGTTAGCTCGGTGAGCCGAGGACAGGTGCACAGGAGCCACCGACCGACAGGCCTCACCTGAAGTACACCAACCGGACGGTGTAACGGAGCGAGGAGCTGCTGGAGGCCGCTAACAGGGAGCCCGAGCCCAGCGTCCAGGTGTCCCTGCAGCGGGACAAACCCTCAGTCCCCGCAGCTGCTTTACTGTTGCAGTCTCATGTTCTTCATAGACTAATAATCACCGAGAGTCTGTAAAACACCTTTTTATATGAGCGCCTCAGAGCCTGAAGCGGAGGGAGTCGATAACCTCCACGGTGATCGCTGCCATCTGAGCGGGTTTAGTTCTGTTGATCCAGCTAACGGAGAGAGCCTGACTGTTGATCCTGAGTCTTTGGCACAGGCCACACGATCCCTCACAGAAATTCATTTTACCCTGATCGTGTGTGATGAAGGCAGCAATAACTGCAGCTGCAGCCTGTGTAAATTCATTCTAAATAAATCCAGTTCTGAAGCTCCTGCTGTCTGTGGGGATAAACCAAATCAGTCTTCATATTTCTGACCGTCTGATATAGAAAATGATTTAATGCTATAATAAAGGTGAAATAAACGGCTGCAGCTGCTCTGCGAGCCGGCACAGCTGGATCCGTGCAGGAGTCGTCCCGGCCTCCTCAGGACGCCGCTAACGGTTTGTGTGTGTTTGAAGGGCGTCTGCTGAGGGACGACTGACCCGCCTGTCAGGACAGCGACTGCAGGAGGAGGAGGATGGCCGGCTTTCTGGATAACTTCCGCTGGCCCGAGTGTGAATGCATCGACTGGGGGGAGAGGAGGAACGCCGTGGCCTCCATCGTGGCCGGAGTTCTGGTTAGTATGATGTCCTTTTCCTTCCTACTGTCACCAAGTGCTCGCAGGAAGTCGTCTGTCTTGTTTCTCTGTATTGTTGTAGAGTCTTTACCTCACAGTATGAAGCTCCTTCAGGGACTGTTGGAATTTGCTGCTATATAAATAAAATTGAAGTGCGCTAAAGGCCGACCTACTCGTACACACAGCGTGCATCAGCTGATTGCTGGTGTTTGTCGGTAACGGTGAGCGTAAAAACACACTTCAGCCCACCTGATCAGGTCTGATTCAGGTGGCCTCCATCACCATCTCCACTCAGTCTGCCTCCACTTCAGGTCTGTGCTGAAGGAGTAACTCCTTCACCTACACAGGAGATGTCGGTTCTTCCTGTCAGAAACCTCTCGAGGTAGCGTTACAGTCAGTAAGATGTTCACTCAGAGCTCCAGTGTCAGCACGAAGCAGGTTTGGATGTCTGAGCTCTGGTTTTGGAAGGTTGAAGGTGGATATCTCACCGTGCGCTTCCTCTCCTCTTAGTTCTTCACCGGCTGGTGGATCATGATCGATGCAGCCGTGGCGTATTCAACCCAGGAGCAGATGAACCACGCCTTCCACACCTGTGGCGTCTTCTCCACCATAGCTTTCTTCATGTAAGTGTCACGCCCTCTAAAGGTCGTTTGTATGTTCTTCAGGTTTATATGGAGCAGGATGAAGTCTGCAGAGCTGATGTGGGTCCAGGTCACTGAATAAACTGACCCCCTCAGTATCAGCTGATGGGTGGGTCTACATTTGGTGCTTTCTAAGGACAGTTTCCTTCATGTTTGAGCCTCAGAAGGTCATAAATACAGGAGATACCCACGGGGCTCAAAACCCAGCTAACATTTCCTGGAGGAGATCAGTGCATGTGCCTCTGTTCACAAACAACAACATTATACTAAATTATACATTCTGATCAGTTTTTACAGGAAGTCCAACAAGCTGCTAATAAAAGAATTCAAAGTTAAAGTCGAGTGCTGTTGTTTCCTCCTGCAGGGAGATTTAATTTCAGCTTCAACACAAATTTCTCACTGACAGATTCAGATCTCAGAGGCCCAGATACACTAACTCTAACCCAGAGTCACTGCTGGTACCATGAGGTCATACCTGGACCCTACAGAGGCTGCACAGGTAGTCCAGCTCCTCCAGGATGGCACATCAATACGTGTCATTGGCAGAAGGTTTCTGTGTCTCCCAGCACAGTCTCAGAGCATGGAGGAGACTCCAGGAGACAGACAGTTCCTCTAGGAGAGCTGGACAGGGCCGGAGAAGGTCCTTAACCCATCAGCAGGACCGGGATCTGCTACTTTGTGCAGGAGGAACAGGACGAGCTCTGCAGAGCTACAGAATGACCTCCAGCAGCTGCTGCTGTGAATGTCTCTGAGCAAACAATCAGAAACAGACTTCATGAGGGCACCTGAGGACCTGATGTCCTCTAGTGGGCGCTGTGCTCACTGCTTGGCACCGTGGAAACCATAGAAAACCAGAAACAGCGGGTCCACCACTGGAGCCCTGTGACAGACATGTGACAGACCTGAACTAAATCCAATAAAACACCATCCAGTCCATCCAGCACCTCCACGCTGCACCTCAGACTGTCCAGGAGCTCAGTGATCACTGGCCCACATCTGGGAGATCTCCAGGACCATCAGTGGTCTCATTAGGAGCTCCGACGCTGTCAGGCATGAATACAAGCAGGCGGGGGCCACAGAGACTACTGAGAGTTCCTGCAGTGAAAATTCAGCTAAACGTTCCAGCTGCTGCATCATTTTCTCTCTTTGAGTTCAGCCTCTGCAGGTTCATCGTTTCCATCAAACACCGTAGCCTCATTTCCTTCCTCACCCAGTCCAACCTGTGTAGATATCAGCAGTGTTCCTCTCAAATCTCTGTTTCAAAATGTTCCTTTAAAATTTTGTGCGGTTTACTTGGAGCTCGTATAATTTGTCCTCTCATAAACCAAAGAGGAACCAAAACGTCTTACGATAGATACTTTAATGATCCTGAAGGAAGTTAGGATGATCATTTCAGATCTTATTTTTATCAGTTTGTATGTTTTTACATCATTTTTGCACTAAAATCCCTTCATGCTGTCACTGAGCTGAGCTCTCCGCACAAAGCAGCAGTAAAAAGGTTTGAAGACGCGTTTGTGTCAGCGACACTGAAGACATTATCATTATTATTGGAAGTGCCTGGAAACCTGGAAAGTCAGTGTTTGATTCAGACACGGAAACATCATGTGATGACTTGCTGTTTGTGCGTGCAGTGTCAGCGACTGAGTTAAAGTGTTCACCGGTGAGTCTTCAGGATGAATTTCCCCTTCTTTATGTCCCTGTTTGTTCTTTCTCAGGATTAATGCAGTTTCCAATGGCCAGGTGAGAGGGGACACCTATGGAGAAGGCTGCCTGGGCAGGACAGGTGAGTGTCAGTCAGTCCGTACCTTTAGGCTGCGTCATGCTGCTGTGGAGGAGGTGGATGGAAGATGTAAAGAGTCTTCCTCAGCTCTTCATCCTGAGGCAGGTGTTTGGTGAGGTGTTACTCAGTAGCTGACAGTCAGCGTCGCTCCGTTTGTTCCCGAGCTGTTTAACACTTTCTCTGGGAAGGACCTCGTTATCCACACACACAAACAGCATGATGGGTGCAGTCAGAGCTCTGCAGAGCACATGGATGATTTCTGCTCTTATCGAGTATGAAAATGGACCCGTCCTTTTTTCCAGCTCCGTGATTTTATTATTGGACTCTGCTGGAGCAGCTTTGCATGATTCACACCTCTTAATTAATCCGGACTTTAACCTCGTGAAGTCCCCCTTATCCATGAAGAAGACGATTCTCCAGCTGAGACCGATGGATTTATATGGAAAGAGGCGGTGGAGATGTTAGTGTTGTTTAGCCAAGCCTAATTTTTCTATTTTGGCCTGTTTTTAGTAGATTTACAGGAAGAAATGTTTCAACTCTGCTTCATTAACAGAAGTTAAAATAATAATAATCCTTCTTTGTCCTCCTTGGTGTAGCCCCCTTTATCCTGTCTGAAACAAGCTATTTAGGTTTGAGACAACTCCTTCTGATTGGCTGCCCCTCAAAAACAAAATGTTTCAACAGTAGGGGGGCGGGGCTTCCCCGCTCTACATCCAATAGAAAAGCTACAGTAGAGATCGCCTAAGTCGGGTTCCAATGGCCCATGGAATTTTAACATCCGTCTTATGAGTAATTCAGATAAAATCCATGAAATGACCGGATTCGCCCAGTGCAGCAATTCAGATGTGACTGTAGAGACACTCGAGCGATCTCCAGGTTAGTTAGTTGTTGTTAGTTTGTGTAGTTGTGTGATCGAGCCGATGCATTGAGTTTGTGTAGATTGTAGATGGTGGAATTGGGCAGCTGAGGAGGGCTTTAACTAGAAGTTATGCGATCAAATTTAATTGGAAATGTGTTACAATGGGTCCAGATTTTTCATCCAAGGTAGGCGAAAATCTGACTGATATGATCCGACTTAGATCATTTTTACTGGAATTAACGTTAGAGAAAATTGGGACCTGCAGAAGTTATCCAACTAGATTTGTGCGACTCCTTCTTAGACCATTTCTACCGCTCATTATTACAAACTTTGATCATCTACCACCGGAACAGGAGAACAGGAAGGGAGGAGAAGAACCAAAACCAGAATCTGACTGTATGCTGATGATGTGCTGTTTTATAGCTCAGGTCCATAGAGAGCCAGTATCAGCGTATATCTGACAGGCAGTCTGAATCCTGCTCATTAATCCCTTCTGCACAGCTATCAGGATGTATTTGTACACACTGTGTTTCCAGAGCCTGTATTTTAAAGCGCTGCTCTGAATGTGTCTGTGGTTGCAGGAGCTCGTCTCTGGCTCTTCATCGGCTTCATGATGATGTTCGGCTCACTCATCGCCTCCATCTGGATCCTGTTTGGAGCCTACGTGGTGCCAAGTGAGTATCGCCCCGGTTAGTCTGTCCCAGCTGGTCTTTGCTGTATATGAGAACATGGAAACCTGGAAGTGATCAGAAGGCTGCAGGATGTAGAAACAAACAGAGGTTTGAACTTTAACCCTGAACAGTTTCTGCTGCCTGCTGGTGGCCAAAATGTTTTATGGGTTTAAGCTCAGACGTCACTGCGGGTGATTATCAGGTGTAATAAATGGATCCGACCAGCTGATTTATCGTCACGCCTGTAGTTCATTTACTCGGCTCTCAATCTGCTGAGTTTGGAAACTTTGGAGTTTTTTCCTGTGGTTCGATTTGATTTCACACAGAAAACTCCAAATGAATCCCAGCAAGCCTCAGCGGGTCACATGACAACATTCAGTCTGCTTATTGGCCAGACTGCCTGAGGCAGTGGTAACACACAGGACACCTGTGCTTGTGTACCCTGCTGCATCCTAGAATGCAAAGCGAGGGGAGGCGTTTAGCTCGAGCTGGCAGCGTGGACCTGGAAGGAACCAAACAACCATCAGGGGGTTTTATATTAAAATGAATTTGTAGCAGGTTAATAAGATACAAAGTTGTAGGACTTTCTCGAGTTAGTGAATACTCTCTTTAAAACCACCAATCAGATTCTTTGTTTTGTCAGAGGTGAAGTCTAAAACCTGGAAAAGATGCTTTTTACTGTCACATCAGAGACTCTGACGAGTTTCATGCCAAACTGATTGTTACAGCTTTGCCCTGAGAGCAGTTGAACCTCATGTGATGTGATAACGTCTGGCTGTTCCCTCAGAGAAAGAAGTGGCTCCGGGGCTGGCCGTGTTCTTTCAGAACGCCTTCATCTTTTTTAGGTGAGTTCTAACAAGAAGCTTTGACGTTTGTGTGAGTACAAAAAGAAAACTCGTTTCAAACCCCCACAGACGCGGCAGCAGTTACACAACGCGTCTGTATCTGAACCCACTTTGTGCCAAAGGCTTCTTGCCGCGTTGCGACACATTAGTGAAACCTGGCAGTTACGTGTTGTTTCCTGTAATGGGTGGGACCGCCGCTGGTGTGCTCCTGTCGGGAAAGCCCAACTGAGTTTAACCCCTTCAGGTCTGTTTCTGTCCCACTGACTGATGGAGAAATGAAGCTGCTCAGCTGGAAACCAGCAGGACAAGCAGCTCGGACTCTTACAGCCACGTAGAGAGACGGTCTGAAAACACCACGTTTCTGGATTTTCCAGCTCTAATCAGGAGTTTGGGGGCGGCTACATATGTAACCACAATCAGGCCACATTAGTTACATCTGAGCTGCTTACTGTAACTATCAATCAAGAGTGTGTCAGTCATCTGCTGAGGGGGGCTGAGAGAGAGAGGACAAAAGACACACTGTGGAAGAGACACAGAGATTATTAACTAATCATTAAATTCAGAGTGGGGGATAAACAGAGTGCATCATGGGAACCCCCCAGCAGCCTAGGCCTATAGCAGCATAACTAAGGGCTGGTTCAGTAATACCTGATCCAGCCCTAACTATAAGCTCTATCATAAAGGAAAGTTTTAAGCCTAATCTTAAAAATAGGGTGTCTGTCTCCTGAATCCAAACTGGGAGCTGGTTCCACAAAAGAGGGGCCTGAAAGCTGAAGGCTCTGCCTCCCATTCTACTCTGAAGTATCCTGGAACCACAAGTAATCCAGTGGTCTGAGAGCGAAGTGCTCTATTGGGGTGATACGGTACTATGAGGTCTTTAAGATAAGATGGGGCTTGATTATTGAAGAGAAGCTGAGGATCTTCAGCACAGATTTGGGTCCCATCTGGGCTCTTTTTGTCTGGAGATCTAGCAGAGCCGCACGTCTGAGTCTGTAATGTTTTAACTGGTTTTAACTCTTACTGGTGCCTCAGGGTGTGTTTGATGTTTGGACCGAAGGTCACAGGAAGCTCTGCAAACATCAGCATGACCTCCTCTGTGTCTGTCCTCTCTCTGCAGCACTCTGATCTACAAGTTCGGCCGGACTGAAGATCTCTGGGGTTAAAATGTTTCTGTGCACGCACACACACACACACACACACACACAGAGTCTTTAAATGTTTTTTGTAATCTACTGTAAAAACTGATGAATTCACACAGTATTTTAGTGTTCGTGTTGTTTTTTAAATAGAGACCCATCAGTGCTGCTACACACACACACACACACACACACAGAGTCACATGGCCTGGTGTAAATACTGTTGAGTTTCCATGTTTCACTTCACTCTGTGTCAGTTTCAGCATGTTGCTGTGAAATGAGGGAATTCCTGCACTATTCCGGTGCTGGATGTTAAAACTTAAAGTGTCACTCTGGGAGATTTTAGCGCCTCACTTCCTGTTGTTTAAATGCTAAAGGTCACATGTTTGCCTGTAAATACAGGATCTGTGACTTCATCTCTGACGGGAAGACGTAAAGAAAGGAGCTCCTGTAAGTGAGCACGTTAATGTTAGCTGTGCGTTAATGTTAAACATTTAAAATATGATTCATTATCAAGGCTTTGCTGATGATTTTTTTTAACCTTTACCAGGTAAAATATTTGAGAACCATTTACAAACATGACCTGGTCCATCAGATCACGCTCAGTTTGGTTTTCAGACTTTTAGTCTAGTCGGCCAGTTGGAATTTTCCCCCAGATTCCAGCTGATTGGACTGCAGACTGCACTTCCTGTGTCTGCTCCATATAAAAGCCTATTTGTCCATGTAAATGCTTTCAATGCTGCAGCAGGGTCACATCAATGAAAATCCTCCAGGCTGGCACTTTGAGGGGGAGGGGCTAATTTATTTGTACATTGTAAAAGGACGGCGGCAGGAAGGAATGGATCTCTGCCTGGGTGTCATTCCCACCCTGGAGCGTGCTGGTTTCCTGCTGACGGATCAATCATCCTGAACTTTACTCCTGTTGCCACAGTTCCTGAGATCAGGCGTGTTACCGTTTCAGTATTTATCTTGAATCGATTGTGTGAACGCTGTAAACGACTCATCGGGATGCTTTAGTCCTACCTGAAACTGAACTGTTTGTATCCTGAAGCTCGGAGCCGCATGGAGCAAAAATCACTTTTCTGAAATAATAAAAGCTGTTTTATTGTAGTGACTGTGACCTTTGACCTTTTTATTTTGAGAGGAAGTCAGAGTTCTTTCAAGAGGAGGAGCTTCCTGCGATGCTCTGAGACTTAAAATCAAATCCATTAAAAAAACGGATCTTCACCATATTCAACTTGATTTATTCAGGGCCAAATCTCAACAGTCGCCTTAAGGTGCTTCAGACTATAAAGTCCCCGCAACAATACAAATGACAAACAGAAATTTCCAGCAGACAAACATTTACCCACAAAAATTACGTCTTACAGCTTAGCACGGCCGCAGTCATGCAACACTTCCTGTTTCACAGCGAAACAGGAAGTTCTGGGCACAACCGCACTTAGCACAGCATTAGAGAATGTTCAGCAGCTGATCTCAGGATCACGCCGCCGTGTCCGGGGAGCGCAGGTGAAACGAGCCAGCACTGCGGCGTCACGTCCATCAAACAGTCTGAGCTGCTGAACGCTCGCTTGGCTCGTTACCTGCTCCCGGGCCCAAAACTCACACCAGAGCTGCACAAAACTGTATTCCTGTTTGTGGCTACGGGCCGCTCTCGGTTACCCATTGTTACTGTTTCCTGTCATCAGACGTGTCTGTGGAAACATTCAGGGAGGTCCAATCATTCAGTGATCAGATTAATTGGTTAATGCTGGGATCGATGCTAAAGTGCAGAGAAGTCAAACTGAGGACAGCAGTGATTAAACTAGAGTCAGGAAGCTGGAGGCTCCAGCAGCAGCTGTCCTCATCTTAGTCTGTTAGAGACGCTCTGATCAGGTACATCCAGGTGTTCTGCTGCTCCTGGCACACCCCTCAGTGTTTACTTTGAATGTGCTCCAATGAGGCAGGGTTAATGATTGGATCAGCTGGAGCAGGTGAGTGGCTCAGTCACCAGCTGTATTTACATGGAGTTGCTGAGTGGGCGGTCTCTGACCAGGACAGGAAGCAGCAGCGGGAGGTCCGGGCGAGCCTTCTCATCTGGGCTCATAAGGAGAGACGTGGACGAGGTCATAGTGCTCCTCGGGGGGCTTGCTGATTTGGGGGGTCTCTGGGGACGGAAAATCCATAAAGTCCTGGAGAGAAGAAGAAGACGGGTTAGCTCAGACGGTGAAGACTGAACACCAACAGTGCTAACAGGTGTTTGTGCTTCACTCAGATCAACAAAGTGTTTTCAGTTTAACGGTTGCCGAGCGTGTGTTTTCTCATGATGTAGGTTCATGTTAGACAGCAGGTTCCCGAAACCTTTCATAGCTGAACAGGTTAGCTGTCGAGCTAACCTCGCCTACAAATTAAATCTGAGGCGGCAGACAGCGAGGCTGGCGATGTCTGAATGTCTTCCCCTGGCGCAGTGTGTTTCCAGCTGTAAGTACGCTGTTTAGGCAGCTATGCTAGCACACAGTACGGGCGCTCTCAGTGCGCACGTGCAGCAGCCTGTACTAAAGCATGAAGTAGTGAACACGTGGAGCCGAGGAGCCCCCCCCCATTAGCATACTCGATAATGTCAGCGCAGATCGTTAACACGACAAATAAGATATCGTAGACGATATATATCGCACACCACTCGTGATGCACTGGCGCCACACCTTATGATGATGGAATTGACACTGAAAGGATTCTGATCACGGTCAGATACCCAGATCGGCTCTTTTACCCACCGACACGCTCAGTAAATACAGCGCCCCCCAGTGTCGGTGTGGTGAATGCAGCAGTGTTGGCCCTCACCGGTGGGATCTGGTACGGTAATCGCAGCCAGCGTTTGATTCTCTGGCGCTGGAACAGAAGC
>VUQJ01021153.1:1775-16878 GCA_015108635.1 Andinoacara biseriatus | reverse complement strand
CTTTTTCCTTTTCAGGGTCGTGGGGGGGCTGGAGCCTATCCCAGCTGGCATAGGGCAAGAGGCAGGGTACACCCTGGACAGGTCACCAGCCTGTCGCAGGGCCAACACAGAAACACAGACAACCATTCACACTCACATTCATACCTATGGGCAATTTAGAGTAGTCAATTAACCTAACCCCAGTAAGTACATGTCTTTGGACTGTGGGAGGAAACCCACGCAGACACGGGGAGAACATGCAAACTCCACACAGTGAGAGAGAGAGGCCGGGCCAAGGTGGAATTGAACCCAGGCCTTCCAGATGGTATTCAAACTGTGAGGCAGCAGTGCTAACCACCACGCCCCCGTGCTGCCCCGAATCTAATCATTACTTTAAATTTAAATGGATATACGCTACCCTTGATATAACCTCACACCACAGGCCAACTGTGCAGCATGGTGCATTATTATAAACTACACCATAGTACTGCAGCCTGCACTAAATGGCCTGGCTTTTCATACAACCTTTGAATAACACAAAATTATTATACTTGAGTGTTTTTAGCAAGACATTTAAAAAAAAACAAACAAACCTTAAAAAACAACTTTAGCAACATATCATGTATGGATCCAATATTTTATAAAAAAGCAAAACAAAATTAGAATATTAGCCAGATTCTAGTCAATCAAATATCTCTTATTGAGCAGTCCTTACCTCCTCTCCTCTCTTCCTCTCTTGTGTTGTCTTGCTTACATCTTTCTCAATTTTTAAGAGTGCCCTGCATGACCTTTTTACCCTCCCTGGGAAATACAGCAACTGTTTAGTTAGCTGTGAAGACACAATAGTGTCTGCCATTTGTGTCTGGTGAGCTGTTTGAACATTTGCATTTGAAATTACCTGCCACTTAAAAAGCATTACTCCTTTTACTCTCACTCCTCTTCAGTAGCATTGGCTACATGCTGAAGTAAGTAAGCAGCTTGGGCATGCGCCCCACGAACGCATCAAAGGAATTCAACAGTAGTACGTATTAACCTGCCTATCAGATCATTCCAGCCCATTTTAACTCCTGCCTACGCCTATACGTCAATTCTATTTGTGCCACACAATTAACTTCAGAGCGATTAGCGCTACATTATTCAAATGCATCATTACGCACTCCCACCCTTCCATGCTGCTGTCACTGGGAAGAGCAGCCTTTGTGGCTAAAACCCAATACTACCCAATGTGAAACAATTAGCTTTCTTTGAGCTATTGGTACATGGCACTCATTAGCCCTCATAGCTTTTATCTTAACCAGACTAAAAGAAACTATGCAAGTTTAAAGTCATACTCAGCATGATCATTCATTTATGTCATTTTCTGTCCAAGAGCTAGTCCCAGCACTGGAAAGCTACTCTGATGATGCTCTTGTTTTGCTCCTGTTTTTATCTTTTCCTTTCTTTGCACCCCATTATGTTTTTTTTCTGGATGTTGATGCTGCTGGTGATAGGGGTCAGTGTGACTGGGTTGCACTATTAACATGAAGTCATATTTTCCCTTGGGGTATTTTGCCTCTGGCTATGGGAAGCTGTAGCAAAACAAACAAACAAACAAATAAATATTCCCTCTTATCTCTTTTTGTTAAAAATCTTGTCTTCTCTCACCCTTTTTCTGCCCCCTTTTTCTCTTTCACTTTCAATTGGCTTTTTTTTTTTTGGTCTATTTTCTCTCCCACTCACCCGATTTCCTCTGTGTCCAACTTTCATAGGACAAATGCCAAAGGCAGTATTATTGTGTCCTCAGCTGCCATCAGTCAATGTGTTATGTAAGACATCGTTGATGTGTGTCTGTGTGTGAATGTGTGTGTGTGAGGTTTTTCTTGTGTCTTACCTCAGATTCTGTCCTGGTATGCCTTCTCTGAGTTCACAGTCATCCCTATGTCTCTAAACTGAGTGTATCCAGTTTAGAGATATGTGGTCTATTTTAACTTTCTCCTCTTGCTCTCTAGTTAGTCTCTGTTTTAAATCTATATAGAATTGGCAGCAGCAAAGGATCTGCAAACACAAGCTGGGATATGCCAACATTGGAACAGATTAGGAACATGGCATATCAACTCCAAAGCTGAAGCAAACCAAAGTTAAATCAATAATATATTGAGGCTGACCTCCACACACGTGCTTGGTTCAGAAAACCAAAATTTTAGAGATGTTTTGGAATATCCTTTTCCATAGTTGCTTACAGCAAGAGGCAGCGGTGGGAATTCTCAAAAACCCCTCGCTGAATTTTGCTGAGTTGGCGTTCTCCCTGGAGAACATGATGGGGAAATGAGAGGAAGTTTTGTTTGCACCTATGAACAGCAGTTAAATGTATTTGGAGTTCTTGAAGAATTTGCATCAGATCCTGGAAAGGATATTGTCTGGGGAATAGTAGAGATTTTACTGTTGGGGCACTTAAATCCTCATGTGGGCAACAATGAAGAAACACGGTGTGAGGTGCCAGGTTTTGGATGAGTTGTCCCTTTAGATGCTAGAGGCTCTGGCTATTTTTGGGTCTTCTTGACTGACATGCCTCTTTGGTATCACAAGAGGTTGAGTAAAGTGACTGTAAACTGCCAGACTAGGATGCTAGTCCCCATTTTTTAAAGGGGAACCAGAGACACACATTCCATATTAGATTTAGCTCTCTAATTGTCTGATAATCTGACGCTCTGCAGAGATATTTCATACATCAATCCACATCATAAAATCACTTGTTCAGAAGGGCAGTGTTTTAGAACCTGCCAATTGTATGCCATATCTGCAATCTTGTGTGCTGTGTGTACCTTCAGATGAGAAGTGGGCAATGTGACAATCTCTTTTGTGCTCTTATCTTTAGCATAAGCTCTCTTCTTCAGAGTAATGGTAAAGAACTTGTCACCATAAGGTGCTCTTTGTATACTGCTCAAAAAATTAAAGGAACACTGGGAAGTGACTTAGGTCAGGCGAGTGTGGGGGCTAGTCAATGGTATCAATTCCTTCATCCTCCAGGAACTGCCTGCATACTCTTGCCACATTAAAAAGTGTTACTTTATTTTATTTTTTTTTTGAGCAGTGTATTTTATTCTTAAATATAAGTCGCAGATTACTAGCTACCCTGCCCCATCACGTCAGGTTGCTGTTGTGGTGGCTGCAGTGTCTTGCAGCTGCTTTTCCAGTGACTTTTATCCTGATAGGACAGAAGCTGGTGATGCCAGTCCTGAATCTGCTCTGCATCCTTGGCAAACTTAACGTAGCGCACGTAAACCGGTTCTCTACCTGCTGCAGGTTGTTGTTGGAGTAAACCTCTAGCTTACAGAAGATCTTGTAGAACAGGGTTCTGCTCTATTAGAGATCTGAAATTTTAAAATTAAATACTTGCATGTAAAAGCATTATCCAAGCATTCCAGTTTCACATGAACGTGGAAACACAAAAGAATGACGGTGAGAGGAGCAACAGAAGAACAACTGAAGGAAATGTCTGAGAGACAAATCATCACTTCCAATCAGAATTTTCAGATTCAAATTGGAGCAAAAACAGGGCGCAGAGACTTGTGAGGAGATGCCCCCTACTAATCATGTGATTGCTTCACATGATTAGTTCAATTAAATAAATGGTAGGAACTGTGCAGATCGTGGATTGGAACTCTACCAAATAAAGCAGTGTGATTTTTAATTTTTTTTGTTTTTGGCCAGATTGAACATTCATTTGTTTTACCAGTTGTTTTTCAGGTCAGGTTTAAATATTCATAAATATCTGGATACTATTTATAAATGGTACCCGTTCTTCTCAAAGCTGTGGTAAACCATCACAAAGTGAGCCCCTGGTTCTTATCTGAAGAGCAGATGAAGGGGACCGCCTTGGGCTGTGATGTGTATACAGGACAGCACTGCATATACGGACATACACACTCTCCCTCTTTGTTTCTCCCTGTCTCGATCGCTCAATCACACAAACACACAGTACATCCGTGGCCTGTTTAGTTTCTATATGCTTAATGCATCTTGTGGTAATGTCCATCTATTTTCTTTTTTCATTCAGATTTTTTTTTCTAATTCATGTCTCTTGCTTTCTCTCCCTTTATTCTTCACCCACCTTTTTCCTTCTCTAGTGCTTTTTCTCCAGTCTCATTCAAGAAGCAGTTCAATGAGTGAGTCCTTATTGTATGAAGTTGCTCTTATTATCCTCTTTAAAAAGTATCATTAAAGAGAAAAACTTCAAAAAGAACAGATGCAAAACGGGATGTAAGTCATTATGCATGCAGCGTCAAATGGAAGATCAGTGTCTGAATGCTCATGTTATTCCCATGGGACTCAGCCTGAAATGCTAACGCCCGGTAATGTCAGTGTCTATCAGCAAGAGCAGAAAGCTGACAGAGAGAAGTGGGTTGTGCGAGCTGTGACGCACTCACCTCTCACAGTAAAAGGAGGAGAGAATGACAAGCTGGCGTCAGTAGCCTAACATGGGTACAACAACACAAGGGAAAAGCACTTCACTTAGCCATGGAGCCTTGGAGGGAAGTAGGGAAGGAGGAAGACTAGGGTGAAATGGTGTGTGTGTCCGTGTGTGTGTGTGTGTTTGTCCGTGTGTGCGTGTGTCTGTGTGTGCGTGTGACGGATAAGCATTGTTGCATGCATGGCGTCTTATTTGCTCGTGATGCAGCTTCCTCAGTGAAGTAAAGATGACAGTGGACTGCAAGTACATGAATACACATGACAATGGTATTAATCAATTTAAAAGTCATACCTTTGTTTTGTTATTATTACAATCCATCTTATTTTTCTTTAATCTTGTATACGTATGGTCTCTAATTATTTGTTTCTCATCAGTTTATTGGATAGTAAATGGACTGGCACTTTTCTAAGTGCTTTCTTACTACAAGCCTCATTCATCCATGTGCTTTTTTCTATGCCTAAGGATGTTTAACCTAATATTCACACTCCAATGGATGCATCAGGGGCAACTCGAGGTTCAGTACCTTGCCCAAGAATACTTCGACACGCAGGTTGGAGGAGCAAGGTATCGAACCACCGACCTTCCAATTAATAGATAACCTGCTCTACCTCCTGAGCCACTGTTACTGAGTTTCAGTGCAGTATATGTACAGTTCATCAGTATATAATTGTGTTACAGTTACATTACATTAGTATAAACATTTAATGTGAGCCATTGCAAACATTTTAACCTGTGGAACAAAGTTGCTTTCATAACTGCAATGCCAGCTGGCTCAAACAAAATGGTAACATGCATCTCAGATAACATAAAAAGTATGTCGTTACAGTGACTTGAAACTTACTCGGTTTAAATTCTTTGAACAGATCTGGATGCTGGTGTTTTTGGTGCTTTGCTAAACTGGAAATATTTATTCCCTTGATCTGAAAAAAACAACAACATAATTTGCATGTTGCCTTTTGCAAATCAGTTATCATCCCTTGGTCACCCACCTGGAATGCAAAATACTTTTATATCTCACTCCGACTTCCTTTTCAATTGTGGCATCTGCACTATGTGTGGATTTCTGTGCTTTTAGGCATTCTTCTTCCTCAGTTTGTAAGGCTAGACTAGAACAGCTGTAGCTGTATGCTGCTCTCTTCTCTGGAAGAACTGACTCCACAGTACATACACTGTCTCTGCTGACTACGAATACTATCACGTTTTCAAAAATGTTGGTATTGAATAGTACTGTAAGTACAAGTTCTGGTGACATACCTATACCATTGTACAGTGTGTAATTAATTTCCTAAAATAGGAAGTGCCTTTGGGAAGTCATCCAAATGTTGTGTCAAGATAAAATAAACTTGTGTTTTTGGTTAATCCAGAGTAAAAAGAAAATGTAAAAAAGAGAGGGTATATCAAGATAATGTCAGAAAATTTCTAAAACGTTCTAATTCCACTTGACTTGCTAAATCAGTTTTGTTGACATATGCAGGTTTGCCAGTTAAAAACATTTTAGATACCAGAATAACCTTAAAAGCTCTCACTGTGGTCCACTTTTATTCTATGTGAATAAATACTTCTTTGAATATACTTTGATAATTTAACAGCACAAGAATCTTCCTTCTTCTTTCCTCTAATTCACTTTAAATCATATCATAGCTGGATATAGCTAGGATATGAAAGCTTACTGTTTAGTGAGGGCTGGGTCACATGATCTCTTCAGCCAAATAGTTGTGAATACAAGAAATTTTATGTAATATTTTAAAGCATTTGGCTAATTGCTCAGGGTGCATTTATAGAAAGCAACACAACAATTCAAGATTCAAAAAACTTCTTTCTTCTCATGTAAACATGATAGGAATGAAAATCAGATTCTGAGGTCCCTCCAGTTCAAGCTGCATAAGAAACTACATTTACATTTATAAATAAGTAGAACAATTTAAGAAAATAAAATATAATAAATAACTAGCTATAAAGGAGAAAGTGGTCTGGTCCCTGAGCAGTTTGCACTGATAGTTGATAGCACATAGGGCTGTGCAATATTGACCAAAAATTATATCTTAAAAATTTCTGTAATTTTGTCGATAACAATAATAAACGATATTTTGCATTATTTAAAAATGTGTATGTAAAAGTCTTATATTTTACTAGCTTTTTCTTTCATTTTACCAGTCAGTAGCATACTTGTCAGTTTGTGCATCGTTAACAAGGCAATTGAGATATTATCGTAGACGATATGAATTGCACAGTGCTGCACAGTCAGTGGTTCATTTCACATGAATTTTATCAGTGGACTGGCCTTAAAGGAGCAGAGTTTCTATTGCACAAGAATGTTGTCAGTGATCTGATTTTAGTGAGGTGCAGAGTTTGTTGACAGCTTCAGGATAGAAGCTGTTTTGCAGCCCGGTTGACCTCACTCTGATGCTGCATAATCTACAACCTGAGGGGAGTGGGGAGAATAGTATCTGGGCAGGGTGGGAGGGGTCCCTGATTATGCTGGAGGCCCTGCTCCTGCATCTAATGACATAGATGCAGAACAGTTCCCATACCACACAGTGATGCATGTTGTTATGATGCTCTCAACTACACACCTATAGAAGGAAGTGAGGAGTTTGGTCCCCAGGCCAGGCCAGGTCCTTCAACTTTCTGAGGAAGTAGCGTCTTTGGTGGGCTTTCTTGATAAGACAGCCAGAGTTCGTATTCCAGATCAGGGTGTTAGTGATGTGAGTCCCCAGATAAAAGGCAACCAATCATAACATGATCACATGCAGCTACAAAACCACAAGCATCAGTTCATGCATCAAACATGCAGAACAAAGGGGAACAGAAACATGAACTCTACAAATCTGAACTTGCTGACAGCTGCATGCATGCATTTACTTGACAGTACATGCAAAGGTTTAGTCATGCAGCTCCACTCTGAAGCACAAAAACACTCACATGTATGCCTTAGGTTATATTACTGCCTGTCACCAGCACAATTCATGCACATGGGGACAACAGGGATAGACAGGGATCAACTGATAAATAGAACTAATACTTTTGGTTGTTGGACAATTTAGAAAATTATATCTATGTGTTCTTTGTCAGTATTAACTTTCTCATTTTTATTTCAGTGGACACTGTGTTAAAGTGTTCAGTTGCTTTTTAACACAAATAACGAATTAGCCAGTCACATGGCAGCGAGTCAAAGGTCAGAGGACAATGGTCAGACTGCTTTGAGCTTAGAGGAAGGCAACAGTTAACTCAAATAACCTCTCATAACAGTCAAGGTATGCAAAAGAGCCTTGAACCTTGAATGTACTACTGTATTTCTGATGCAACATTTGGATGGTAGGGTCAGAAGAAAAACTTGGAGCCATCCTGCCTTGGATCAATGGTTCAGGGTGGTGGTGGTGTAATGGTTTGGGGGATATTTTCTTGGCACACTTTGGGCCCCTTAATATTTCCAACAGGAAATGTATCATGTCACAACACTCAGATCATCTCAAACTGGTTTCCTGAACATGTCAGTGAGTTCACTGTGCTCAGAGTCACCAGATATCAATCCAAAAGAGCACATTTGGGACGTGGTGGAACAGGAGATTCAAATGATACAGCTGACAAATCTGCAGCAACTGTGTGCCTTTTTTGCTGATTATCTAAGGGATCGGCACATATTGGGTCCAGTTCGATCCAGTGACTTTCAGTAATTATTGGATGCATTGATATTAAAATTTTACACTAAGTATAGCTTCACCAAGCTGCTTGTACAGATCTACGCTTTTTATTTTTAATTAATAAAACAAATTTTAAGTGTTTTGTCAGTGTAGTAATTTAGTCAAGTAGCTGCAGAGCTGTGCTCCATGCAAGTGCAGCTGATGTAGGTTTCACACCAGCTTTACTAAGTCCATCGAACATCTGCTTTCAGACACACAAACACTTGCTTGGCAGAGTGACGTCAGCCTGTAATAAGATCAATAAGCAATCATTGGTGTGGTCTGGTTTCACAGTGCATTGACAGGACCCCTGATGTGCTGATTGGGAACAATTAGCATCAGTGAGCGGCGCTAACAGGGTTTTGAGTGATGACGGTAACAAGTGCATGTTTGAATTTGTGTGTGTGTGCGTGCGTGCGTGTGTGTGTGTGTGTGTGTGGGTGGATGAGTCATCGTTATCCAGCCCAGGAGTCCCATCTCTCTCCCTCACTCACATACACTGTCATAAACACACACATGCAAACCATACATGCACATGAAGCTTTGCCAGTTCCATCTGGCAAGCTAGCTGTGTTCAGGGGGGTAAACTGTAATTCTCAGGGTCAAAATTAAGCAGTTTTTATAGAAAATGCAAACTGCTTTCACTGCATGTTGTGGAATATAACAAAATTATGACAATGAGGAATGATATGACAGACAACTTACCGTAATGATAGACCAATATCTGAAGCTTAACAAACTAAAGTGCTACAGCATGGGACTACTGACACCTAAAAGGGTATTGTGTAATGACTACACTACACTATGTTGCCAGAAGTATTCACTCATTTGACTTCACACAAATATGAATTTGAGCGACATCCCATTCTTACGCCACAGGGTTTAAGTACATATTCCTTTTGGGTATATATTTTCACAACAGTTATCTCATATGTTTATGGAAATAACATGAAAGAGGAATTATTTCTGTCCTTTAATTCTCATTCTCTCTCTTCATGTTGGCTGGGTGTTATGCAGTTCCCTCTCTCTTTTTCTGCCTTAGCTGGGCTCTAGTAAGAACAGTTGCTGGCCAGTAGGGGTTTTGGTCTGGCTTGCTGTGTTTCTGAGGACTGGAGCGCTTGAGTCGTGACACAGGACATGTGTGTTAATCTGTTTGTCAGCGCATGTTTTAACCCGTCTGTGTATGTGTCGCTGCGGGTGTGCTAGTGTGTAGGTGTGCAAGATGGAATCCGTGCCACTCTCTTGCTCCTTTAGCCATTACATGTCATTTGTCGTTGTATGTCATAACATGCACAGGCTCACACAGGCCGCTGTCAGTAAGGGCAGTCACACAGAGAGAATAAGATCCACGACTCTTTTGCATTGTCAGGGCGACTACTAGAAAGGCAGGGGTGTCATTTCCATGTTTTTCCTGTGGTGGACCTTTTTAATGAGTTTTTTCTTTTAAGCCTGAAGAAATTTCTGGTGTTATTTTTAGCTTTCAGGTATTTTTTTCAATAAGAAGTAGGCCACAATGTGAATGTAGTTTGTCTTGCCACAATAATCTCATTGATAAAGAACATGCAGCATGAGACTGGCATAACTCATTTCTAATATAATTATCAAACTAGTGTAATTTAGGTTTTTCTCAGGAAAAACTTTAATACTTGACAAACTGTTCTGTTCTGCTTTTGCATAGCAGAGTTTTACATTTTTTTCAATTAAAAAAATATATAAACGTCAAGGCAGACTAAACGTACTAGACTAGTCTAAAGGTGGAGACACACACATAATAACAGCAGATTATGAATATGTAATTTCTTTGGTCTTAGACAAACTCTGCAACTTTTAAAATAAATTTTTTCTACCCTTTTACCTCAAATGTCACAGCAAATTATGACTGGAAGCTGCCATCCATACTGTATCTGTTGTGATTTTAAGCAGTTGTAGAACATGTAGTACATGTGGTGTGTAGACTAGCATTGTACAAGTAAGTGTGTAAGTTTAAGAGTAATTAGATGTGGCTCAAGGTTTAGGTGCAAAGAGATTTGACATCTGTGGTCTGGTGGTCGACTACTGCCAACTGTGCCATCCTATTGTCTTTACTGGATTTTGATTTCGTCTACTTTTCTCCTCTTCTGTGCATTTAAATGTCATTTTTTGTGATTTCTAAGAGAATTTTCATTTATTAAAGTTGCACAACCAAATTTTTTAAATATTTATGTTTATTATTATTAAATATGATTCTAAAGCATTGCCATTGACTTTAAACATTTAGAAATCAGTTTTATGTTCTGTATATAGCACAACAAGTGGAATAGAAGAGAAGAGAATAGAACAGCTTTATTGTCTGTCACAAAACAGCAGAAATTCATCTTTGATGCAGCCCTGAAGAGAAACAGCAAATGACATCCGCAAACAGCATTAGGCTTCAGAGCAAACAGCATTAGGCTGACATTACTAAGTCAGCAAAAAGAGCTCCCCCTGCAGAATGCAGTGTGATGATGCATTTGCCAAGCAAAACTAGACTGTGGCGTGTGTGGAGATGAACCATCCCTTCTTACATATGATGTTGACTTTTCTGCTGCATATTTTGTGTCAATGAAATAACTAGAAGTCTAATTAAGACTGATGGAGCTGTCAAAGTTTATGGGGCTCAGGAGTACATTAGGCCACTGTGATTTCCCAGCCTCTTATAGACTTGACAAGAGAAGTGTATTTGAGCTGTAATTGGAGGCTGTCAAGGGACAGCCGAGCACAGAGGAAGGTTTAATGGCCTGTGGTAAATATTGACGCTGAAATGCTTTGGATATCTTTGATTTTTGCTATAGAACAGCACTGTGCCACAGCGCCATCATTATTGTAATACCTCATGTCTTAAACAAACATTGTCTGCGAAAAAGAATGGTACACAAGGCATTTCAATTCACATGCATTTATATATATATATATATATATATATATATATATATATATACATACACACACACACACATAAGGAGCAGTCCTGCTTTTTCATTTTTTAAAACAGCCCCCTTTTCATGCTCAGGGGTTCACAACGAATCCACTGTATTAGGCAGATTATCTCATCTGCCATTCAAGATGCAAAGTCATCTCCAGTGGATGACAGTTGCACTGTCAGGACATCACATCTGATGAAATCACCGTACAAATAGATGTACACTCACAGACACACACAGGCATGTATACTAGGCCTGGGACCAGTTATCAGTTAATAATTATTAAAATTATCTATGTGCTACACAAGAAACATGATGAACATGATGCATGCTGCCTTTATGCAGTTAATTCAAACATTTAGACTTGTGTAAAAAATGTAATATAATATGTAATGATATGTAGATATGATGATATTGAAAAAAATTTGAACAACATTTTATTGGTGATTGCAGCTTTCAGGCAGCAGAATTTGCAAACTGTTGTCATTGATGGCAGTCTACCTAATTTAAAGTGTGACTCCGCTGTCGCAAGATGCCAGCAGCAGCGGCAGCATTTTTGAGCAATAGTGACACAGTATTATTACAGTAACAGAGCACAAGTCACATGTAAGTACAGAAGTAGCCCAGGTATTGATTTTAATGGAAATATTAACTAAAGGTATAACATAACTGCTGGCGGTCTAACCTTTTGCTGCCTTTTTTGGTACTAAATTGTCATCTGAGGCTGACCCACTGCACTCACTCTCAGAAATGTCTGGGCTGCTAGGGAATGTAAATGCATGATGTCACTATGGCATTGATATTGCAATATGGTACATTTATATCACATAAAAATTCATACTAGCATTATCGTGGATGATATGATATAGCACCTCCTGTAACAGTGATGACCCTTGTTGGTGAATTACTGCCAGGTAGCAGGCACCTGTATTTACTGGCTCTTGTAGGTTTAAATTTTCAGATATTGTGCCTTACATTAAATTACACCAGTAAAAAAATAAAATAAAAAAGATCAGTAAACAAAACAGAAATACACTGGCAGCAAATAAAACTGAACTTTTGTTTATTTTACCTTGGACATGTCAATTCAGTGTGTTTTGTTTTGTTTTGTTTTGTTTTTGCAATTTTATTGATATTTCATGTATTTAAAAATAATGGGAAGAGTCTGTAAAATCTATGGAAAAATTGTGTCAAATTATAGATCAGATTTTTTCACAGTGTACTTTTAAATAATGTAGTGAGGATTTCTAAGAATCATATAATCATATCAACCAAGAGTGCCACTAATTGGCATGATGTAAATATTATAAAAAAAAGTGATAACTGAAACACATAGGTACAGCCTTTACATAATTATTGAGAATTTTTGTTCATATTTTCAAATCACCATGTATAGCAGCTGATCATCCACAAAAAAAATTAGAATACCTGATTACCTTTTACACCTATTGCCCTACGGTGTGTGAGCTGTTTTTTTACATTTGTCATTGACTGTTTTGTCCTGGTTTGTATCCGTGTGTATTTTTCTGCTACATAAAGTTAAACTTGCAGTGGTTGCTATTTAGTGGCTCACACAGGGAGGTGCAACAGAAAAAAATTTCCTGGTAAATCTGAGATAGCTAAGTTCTAAATGCTGTCAGGTATGATTACTTCGGTGAGGTCTTCTTCCTTCATGAAAAAAACAAACAAATGCTAAATGTTAAATCTTACATATTCTTCACCAGCATGCCAGCTTTTAGCACCATGGAATGTAGGTCAGAGAAGTAGACTTTGAAATACTCACATTGCACAATTTCTGTTCTTTATTGAAGTGTCTAAAATCAGTTACTTCTTGTGTCCATTTGGGGCCACTAGTCATCTAATGTAATTTCAAACTGCCCATGCATTTTAAGAAATCCTCCTACTGGTCATCTTATGAATCAGCACAAAGTCTAGAATCATGACGAAGCAGCCATGCTCTTTTAACAATGTCTTCCAAAAAAAAATAAATAAATAAAAAAACACAGAAGCTGTCATTTGTAGCAAAAACCCCTTGAAAATTGTTTATCAGAGTGTGTACCTGAATTACCCTTTTTACCCTATTGAAAATTTAAACAAATAATAATAACAGAGGGCAGAGATAGAGGGTAGTGGTAGGAGAGTGGTGGAGAGAAACAAATGTAGATCAGCCCTCCAGCATTAAGGGTGCACGTGTCCTTTTTCTTTTTGTTTATCAGCTGTGCATGCACTTGTTTATTTTTAGATGGGAAAGAGGAAGAGAGTAGTGGTAAGTAAAGGAGGGACAGTAGAACAAGAGAGATGATGTTATGTGCTCAGATAGCACTCTATAGTTCCATGGAGTAGACTGATCTTTGAAAGCGGCTTCTGTTAGTTAGCTTTTATCTGCAGATTATGTGCCATCCGGATTGGGACTAGAAGACAGCTCTGGATAGATTCTGGGTCAAAGCAGCCCAGAGGGAAAGGGCAGAAAGGATGTGTGTCTTTGGCATTATTTTCTCTTCTAATCTGAAGATTTACTGAATTTCAAAGTAGCTTGACAGGAGATCTTTTATTTTCATAACATTTAATCCTTTTTGTTTCTGCTCAACTGACTGCCCAAGCTGTTTTTTTGCACTTCCCAGATAATCTTACCTAATCTGCTTTAATGCAAACAACACATTTCAAGACATTTCCAGTCACATTTGACTTGCTTTTGAAGTTGCTATATTTAATTCCATATGAATATATTAGCTGGGCTGGTTAGCTCTTGTATTATCAGTAGCTAGTTAAGGTTTTGATTTGGAATTTATCTCAGTTGTTATCTAATGAAATAGAGTGGAAGACAAAAGAAGTGACAAGCTTAAAACCCATCTGCAGCATCTGAACAGAATCTGAAACTCCAGCAAAGACCTGACACCGGACCTGAGCGATGCATCTGGCCCTTCTGTGACACTTGGCTATTGCAGTAAACAAACCTGGATAGTAAAACACCCAGTGGAACACCATCGGTTATGGCTTGACCTTCCCAGAGCCTAGACCTCAACATTATTGGAGCAGTGTGGGATCGACTTGACAGAGAATGGAACAAAAGACAGTCAGTATCCAAAGAAGAGCTTTGAATGTCCTTCAAGAAGCCTGGAGAGCTATTCCTGAAGACTGCTTAAATGACAAGAAATCTGCCAGAGAGAGTTCAGGCTGTGTTGAAGAATAAAGGTGGCCATAGCAAATATTGACTTTCAAGTTTGTTAGAATTATGCAGATTCAGTTTTACCCTCATACATTGTATTTTCATGAATGTTTACATGTTTCAATAAACCTCTGCACCTAATACCCATTTTTTCAAGAGTTTTGTGCAATACTGTAACATATTAAAAATCAAGCAAAACATGGAATTCTTTTTGACATGCAGAAACCCCCAAACACCTCATATTCGCAGCTCCACTAATTTGGGCAGGACAAATGATCTATTATCTTTCTTTATATAACTATGCTATGCAAACTATGCAAAGTAAAAACTGATTAATGTTAAGAAGTGTCATCCTTGGGAAAGGGATCTCTGACTTTTCAAGACTGACATATTTTAAAAGTCAGTATGGTCTTTTCAAAAAGTGAGGCTCTCTATAGTGTGGTAATTTATTTACATCTGTTTTTCCACAGTTGAAATGTAACTCTAGCTTGAGCCAACACCCACCATGTTAACAGACTTTTAATGAATCAATATGTACCTCAGTTTCCTGATGTTGAGAGTGCTTTTCCGATAGCACACGTTACCCGCTGTTTGGTTTGTCATGTATCATCTGCTATCACAGGAAACACTTGACAAGTAGAAGGCGTAGTATAACTGTGGCCAGCTGAACCCCGAACAACTATTTTATGGTCCATAGACGAGTCACTTTGATCTTTGTCCCAAAGCATCCTAGCAACCAGGTATTTTCATCAATATAACTGATTTCTATGTGCTGCAGGTTTTCTCATCCCTGAACCATCAGTGAACCAGTTTTCAATTGGTAGATGTGGAAGCAGGGGCGGGTGAGATGATGGGGGGGGGGGGGGGGGGGCGGGGGGGGGGGAGGGGA
>VUQJ01021146.1:4846-20526 GCA_015108635.1 Andinoacara biseriatus | reverse complement strand
TTTTTTTTTTTCTTTTTTTGGTTTTTTTTTTTTTTAATTGATGAATTTTATTTTTTGGTTTTTTTGGTTTTAAAGATTATGGAAGTAATGAAAGCTTGTTTTCTGTCATTGGAGAAAAAAATACCTGCCTGGAAATTTTTAGTTTTCTAGAAATTTCATGTTCTGGATTTTTAGCTAACAGTTGATCGCCTGGTGCTCCGCGAGGCTGAGGCAAAATATCATACCAAAAGTCAAACGTGGGTGCCTAGTCAAAAAAACACAAACTGGAAATGAAGCCGCTGTGCCCAGGTCATGTATGTGTGCAAAACCTCAATAAGCATCCATAATTTGGAATTTTTCACTGATTTACTGCTGTCTGTCCAGAAATTAATAATTCCTTAGTCTTTGTCAAATTAAGATTGAGGAAGTTGTCATTGCTCCAGTTGACAAATGCAGGCAAGGCACCGACCAGATTTACTGCTTTACCTTGTCCTGAATGATGACAAATGCATGTGGTATTAGTAATGGAAAAGTTTACTAACCCGCTTTAACCGTTAAAGCAAGAACAAATAAGAACAGCAAAAGGCTGACTTACGCTTTAAAAAACAGTCTGCAGTGCAGTAGACTTCACCAAAGTGCTTCCTCCTCTGTGTATTTCTGTACAGCCAGTACTTTGTGCAAATAACAAAACATGTAAACAGACTGAATGAACAAAATTCCATCCTTCAGTCAGAATGTTTCTCACTAGCTCAGTAAATCCATAGACATATGCACCGACGTATTACAGCACCGGGTCCACCTGCTCAATGAGGCATCTTCGCGTCCACCGGCTGCATCACGAACACAGGAAAAAGACTCACTTCCGTTAGCCAACTGGCTAATTGTAGACCAATAAGACAGCTGGGTCAAGTGATGGCTTTTTAAATAATGGTTTAATTACTGCCACCTTAAGGGCCTGTGGTACATGGCTAACAAAGATGGATTGTATTTAAGATTAAAGCCTCAATTAAAGGGAGGATTTCTTTGAGCAGTCTAGTAGGAATGGGGTCTAATGGACATGTTGATTGTTTGGAGGAAGTAACTATTGAAGTTAATGCTGAAAGATCAATTGGAGCGCGATTAAACAAATACCAGCAGTACTGAAAACAGCTGAACACAAACATCTTCTGTGAGATGGTTATGAATAATTTTTTCTCTCGAGGTTAAAATTCTATTTTTGAAGAAAATTATGACGTCATTAGTAGTTAAAGGGATATGTGTAAACGCAGAGCGTTTCTGAAACGGCTCCGTGTAGACGGGAGGCTGAAACGCATCAAAACGATGCCGTTTCTTGGGGTCTATATAAAGTAGAACTGCAGTGCTTTGGTCCCAGTTCCAAGTTATGGGTAGCTCCACAGACCCCACATTGACCCCTTTTCTGACACCCGGCTCAGAACAAGCGGTTTTTAGTGCCGTCTCTTGCGCCCCGCCCCCCTCCATGTTGCGGAGCGTTCAAGGCCGGAACTTTTATTCACAATATGAATGAAGTAAACAAAGCCTCGACAGAGGAGTTATCTAGCTAGCGTCAACGTGAACGTGACTGAACATCCCTGAATCCCAAGACAAAAACAGCCCAAACACAAAGCCAAATAATGTTATTCAAAACATGCAGTAGTTATATCCTCAAGGAGCTAACAGCTAGCACACAGCGCTAACAAAAGGCACAATACTGTCAAAACAATGGCCAGGATGTCACATCACCACACAAAATTTGTCTTAAATAAAGTTTGTTGCCATTTTCCACAGGAAATACTGTGACACCAGAAAAGAGAAAACGTCACGACTCAGAGAGAAAACTGAACAGGCTGAAAATGATGACCCAAAAAGAATATAACGATATGCAGCACCCAAACAGCATATACTTAAATTTCTGCACTTGTAGACAGTGAAAGTACACAACAAAATGTATTTAAAGGCTAAAAAAGTGGATTTTGCATGATACGTACCCTTTAAGCTATTGAGCTGGTAAAAACTGAAGTATACAAACTGACTGCACAGGTCCCAGGTGCATGTGTGAGCAGGGTGGAACAAAGTATCCTATGACCTATTTTGACCAAAGTGTTTGCCTTTATAGTCCACTCATCCACATCTGTTCCCGTTGGTGGGTTTTGTAGATGTAAATGTGTAACATGAAATGTTTTGTAGCTGCTGTTGCAGCATTGTTTAAAGTACAACTTATTTGAAATGAATCAGAAACCAATCACTTCACATGTTGCTGCCTGAGTGAGCACAGGGTGCAGCAGATGCTCATTCAGGTGTTGAGTGAATGAGTGAATTAATGAGCACATGACCTTAAGAGAGGGATTGTGGGAGTTGACAGAAGGATGTTTGTATGGTCCAATGTCCATTCTCTGTAATCCAACAGAACCTGACAGGGAGAGCGGGATTAAAAGTCAGGCCGCAGCCAATCTGTTAATAGCTATTTGGGTCACAGGCAGTGTGAAACGGTTAAAAATGGGTGCCATGGATATCAGCCATATTTGGTCTGTTTCCTGCCATTCTGCCAATTTCTCACCCGCATACAAACTTGCATACCTCTGAGGCCATGAGTAAACCACACTTAGGGCAGCTCGTGTCATGCCACACTACAATAGATTGCACGGTGCAGAGGTATAGAAGTGAAGCTCCTAGAGCTGTCATCGGGGAGTAACAGCATAATGTTTTCTCTCTGATAGCTTAGGAAGTCTCTGAGCTGCAGTAAGATGTGAGCTGGATTCATGAACACTTTAAACTGCCGGGATGCATAGTTTTGGAAACCCACCTCTCCTTTTGGGAGTTGGCCTTACTAGGCTGATCCAGAAATTTAAAAATCATTTGACAGCAGCAGTTATTTGTGAGGTATTTGCAGCTTTATTTTTATTGTTTTGATGTAATATTTAATGTGCTCATCCTTATTTTCAGCTCCTTAGTTTTATTCTTGTACTCACTAGAGTAGCTTTGCATGATTCACAGTTGAAAATTAATCTTATGCCTTGTGTCTTAAACTGGGCCTTGAAGTAAACACATGGTTTATACACTGAAACAAGTTGTTTTAGTTTCATTATCCTTTCTTTAGGCCAACTTTCTGCTGACTGGCTATATCTTGTAAACATAAGGTTTGAACAGCATTTGGTTGGGGCTGACTAGATTTTGAATATCTGCTTTTTCTGGAATTACTTAGTCATCAGTGAGAAGGGGGATGTTTGAAACTTTTTCTTTTTTTTTAACCATGGTTAATGTTAGCTGCCATTGTGATATGATACACAATAATTAATGAGGAATCACAAGCTCCAAGTTCCACATGAATTGACATATTCCCATAAATCTGTGCTAACATTTTCTGACACCCATTATTTTAGAAGCTGTTTAACAGACTAGTCTAAAACTAAGAAACTTCCAGATATCAAGTTAAATTCAATGGACAATGTCAAAAACTACCAAAACAAAGGCATTAGAAACCATTACAGGGTTCTAGCCAGCAGTTGACTGCATATTCTTCAACGCTGCTTAACTGTGTGACACCTCATATCATCCAATATGAACATTGCGCATTATACTCTAAACAGACAAGCGGAGGGGGGGGGGGGGACTTAAACTCTAAGTAAATCATCCATCCATCCGCCCCCACCCCACCCCGCTTCTCTGGGATCAGATGCGAGGTCAGCAGCCTCTCCCTCACCAGCCAAATAAATTTGCTTACATTATAGTGCACTCCCACAACATACTGTAAGATCCTGTACATGCATTCAAAATGTATATTCAGTTAATTACCATCAGTAACTAAATCCAATAACATGAAAGGCTGGTCCGTTATAGCCCAGAGCAAACAGAAAACCTGTTGAGACTAAATCAGAATTATTTAGGCCAACACAGCAAATGCTGGTTATACTGGTAGGGCTGCTTAAATAATCTCTAGGTTTTTAGTCAGAAAGACCAGCCTCTTTATGTGATCAGGTTTTAGAGAAGGGCGCAAACAGCGTCGACTTCCTGATTCCCGTGGCTCCAGACGTTCATTTTGACCTTATGCATTGTTTTGCCCCATGTGGTCCTCTGGAATAAATGCCTTTTTTGGAGACATTTTGGCTTCAAATTGACTTAGTTGTCAATGAAATGCACTTTTAGGCTAATGTATGGCTCCATTGTGTGGCTGGACTATAAGTCAGTTGTGATTGTGAAATAGTCCGCCTTGGCCACCTCATTCACTACTCCTGCACAACACGACTTGTAAATCTCAGAGCCACTTGAGTAAAATAGCATTGCA
This sequence comes from Andinoacara biseriatus, assembly GCA_015108635.1. Lineage (NCBI taxonomy): Eukaryota > Metazoa > Chordata > Actinopteri > Cichliformes > Cichlidae > Andinoacara > Andinoacara biseriatus. The sequence continues at coordinate 16,268 of VUQJ01021146.1, read as the reverse complement.
ATGAAATGGCATAATGTGTGTGTTTGTGTGTGTGAGTATACATGCCAACTGTAATGTGACTAAATAATTTTAATCGTTTTTGGTTGATTACACTGTTTTTGTGATTGGAGCTGAAATTGAAATCTGGTTGAGGGCTCTGTTACAGTAGTGCAAGGGCTCTAATAGGGTCCTCACAGTTTCTGATCAGGTGCACTTCCGTATGTGTTATTTCAGATGATGTGCTGGTTGAGGAAGAACAAAGTACTTCTGTGTCTCTGCCCAGCCTGATGACCCCACCCTCAGCTGCTAGTATGTCCCTGAGCATGGAATTGACCCGGAAGCGCAAGGGCAGCATGGACAACCAGTACGTATGGGAATGATGGCTTCAGGAAAATCAAAGTCTTGAGGCCTACATTGATATTTGTTGTTAATATAGTTACCACTGTCTTTCTTTTTAGGGATTCAAAATGTGTTTCAATCCCTGATGTAGACATGGAAGATGACCAAAACAGGTACTATATAGCTGATAAATGATAATATTCCTGTTGTAATAGGCTTGGACAAGAATGACACAGTGCTGCATCAGGCTTTATATCCACATTTCACAGGCAGTAGTACAGTAGCCTCAGTCACACAAGCCCTTAAAAAATGGGTGTTCACCGACTGGCTGTGGGTTGTTGTTGGCAGTTGCTGTGAAATCAATTGCTAATCCCCAGTCATACAGGCCTAGAGACCAGTCAGTGTCCCTTATAATCATGGGTCATTTTGGAAAAGTGTGTATTCCCCAAGTTGGAGGTGAAATTGGTCACAGAGACATATGAGACATATACTGTGCTGCATGTCCTTGTGATTGTTTAGGTTGCTTGAAAATTGCTGCAGTCACCAGTGGTTTACTTGGAAGATGCTGTCTTGTCTACAGACACTTGCCAACTACTTGCTAAGTGGTAGTGAAAGTGTGAAAAGTGCAATGCAAACTGGAAATGGAGACAGTTTGCCTTGAAAGTAAAAGTTGCGCCTTGTGAAAGACGTTTTTTAGCACTAAAGCACAACTTTTATTTTGAAGGTAAAGGATCTGCATTTCCAATTTGCATCTGATTATTTTCTAGATTACTCACTACCACTCAGTGAGAATCTGCAGAAATGTTGGCGTCTTACATATAAACCTGGGTGACTGGAGCAATGGACTAGTGATCAGAGCAATCAAATTTTTTTTAATGCAGCATCCTTTTTGCGATTGTTTTCAACCTGCGGTAACCAGCAGACTCTAGCACCATCAACTGGTTGCGAAATACACCCGGTCTCTAGGCCTGTGTAAGTGAAGCTTTAATTGGTAAGTTACTTGCTGTTGTATGGCTTTTCATGAAATTTGTAGGCCATTCTGTTTTCTTTCAACTACTATCATGTTTTAATGCTTATTAGGGCCCAAGCACGAAACGTGCAAAGGCCCTATTTTAATTTCTTTTATGTTTTTAATCAGAATTAAACCATTTTATATTTGTTTTACTTCTCTGCAGGTCAGATGGAGAGGACCAACATGTCAAAGTTAAATGCTTCAGGTAGATTATACTTGGTGCCACTAAACTAATAAAGCATTGTTATGATCTTGTAGCATTTTCATCAGTCTTAAAGTGTTGGTAAGGTTTTATAATGTGCTACATTTCAATGAAAGTCTGTCAAGTCAAATATATATTTCTGTAACATAATTTCTGAAATCCTCTCCCTGCAGGGAACCTCACAGCCAAATTGAGAAAAGGAGACGGGACAAAATGAACACTCTAATTGACAAGCTATCAGCCATGATCCCCACCTGTAACCCCATGTCTCGTAAGCTCGACAAACTCACTGTGCTCAGAATGGCAGTGCAGCACCTGAAATCTCTCAAAGGTACTAACTCAGTTAATGTTTTTTTTTTTCCATTAAGTTATCTATTCTGACTCTGTCATCACTGATGGTAAATCAAATGATAATTCCAGTTTAAACAAGCAAACAGTTTAGTCAGATTATTAGAACTACTAGTGCTTTTCTACTCTACATGAGCATTCAAAGCACTTTATATAGCATGTGTCATTCGAACAAACATGCATACAAGCACTTTCTACATCTAAGTGCTTTTTTTAATCAAAGATTCACACATGCATTCATCACACTCCAATGTGTCCTTCGGGAGGAACTTGGGGTTCAGTATACTTGGTGGGCAAGTATACACGAATACTTTGGCATGCAGACCGGAACAGCCAGGGATTGATCCACCAACCTTCCGATTAGTAGATGACCTGCTCTACCTCCTGAGCCATAGCCACCCAAAACCCATAACCGTTTTTTTTTTTCTTATTGTATTTATTTTTAAAAGTGTCATATCATGTCATATCTTATTCATCAGCTTTGTGATTGTGTACGTATGAATGAAAACAGAAAAAGAGGTGCAGGTAATGTTTACCTCAAATTTTTAAAGCCTGATGCAGGTGTTGTCCAGCAGGCAGGCAGCCAACTTTCAACTTTGTGAACACAATAACTCAAATGATGTGATCTAGGGTGTTCAAATTGATACCCTAGATGCATTTATTAAAAATCTTGGACATGTTGGTTCTTACCATAATAATGCCAGTGGTTTATTTTTATTATAATTTTAACATGTCTTATTCTTGGTACTTGCTTAGCCATTTGCTTTTGAATTAATACAGCGAATAAAGTCACCAAGACTTACATGCAGCCCATTAACATTTATCGAGCCCTGATAATTGTGGGTTCTAGAACTTATTTACGGGATTTGTGCCACCTAGAGATTGTACTGGAGGGAGTCTGAGGGGCAGCAATGGTGGCTGGCAGTTACTTTAGCTCGGCGGTGTTGTAGACAGTTGAGGTATTGTCATAGCCTTGGTGTTAGCGGCATCTGTTCCTCCAAAACTTGGCAATAACTCGAACGATGTGACCTAAGATCTTCAAATTAACACCATAGATGTATCTGTGTAAAATCTCAGATGAGTTTGAATCTTGGCACCCTTGACCTCAACATAAAGGTCAGAGGTCAATTTTTCTGAAAATGTTGTGAATGCAACAACTCCAGAATGATCTCACCAGGGATGTTCAAATTCTCACCATAGATGCATACTGTTCAAGCTAGACCCATCAAACTTTACGCATTTGTTCACTGACTTTAAGCCTTCCCACCATTCCGTTACAAATCTAAAAGAGCCGAGCTTTGGCACCCGCTCAGCTGTTCCCCTGACCTTATACTGAAGGAGTTAATATTTTGTCAATTACTTTTGTAGTGCTTGTAGCATATTACCAATAACGCAGGTGGGCAATCGATTGTGACTGACTAACGCTATAGAATGGGCTCCACTTTAGGATAAAACCAAAAGATTCTTTAAACCATGGTATTCTGAAATTGAACTTGTGTAATATTTATATTTCCAGGTTCAGCAAGTTCCTTCTCTGAAGCCAACTATAAACCATCATTCCTTCCCGATGAGGAGCTTAAACACCTTGTCCTCAAGGTAAACACAGAAGTGATAAATCTAATAGTTGTTGTGGAATGAAACATAACCTGTAAATCTCTTGGGGATGTTTGAAACTTTCATTAAAAAACAGCACAACAGGCTGTACAGTCCCCATGTGCTGTAGAAAGTTACCCTTTTTTTCCTGTATTCTTTGAAAAGGTACAACAAAGAACAAACTACTCATCTTGTGTTTTTTTTGTTTTGTTAGTATGTATATAATAACATTGAAATTCTGAACATGCATTTAAGTTTTGGTCTCGACACAGTATAGTGTAGTAAAATGCTACCAATTATAAGTTACGTTAGATTCTGTAAATAATATAAATTAATATTTAAAAAAACAAGCTCTTGCTGTTATTTTTTTTTTTCTTTCTTTCTTTTTTTCTTTCTTTTTTTTTCCTAGAACATTTCATCACATTGGCTCCCCTTTTCTCCCCTGTGTTTCCTTATCGTGCAGGCTGCAGATGGGTTCCTGTTTGTAGTGGGCTGTGATCGTGGGAAAATAGTTTTTGTCTCAGAGTCTGTCACGAAGACATTAAATTATAGCCGGGTAAAACTTTTACATTTGTTACTGTTTCTGCAGTATCTTTTTGTTTATGAAAACCTCGGACACACCAGATGGTTTTTATCTTGTTACTAATGTAAATATATCTTAATCCACAACCATCGGGTGGCTCTGTAGTAAGATGTTTGAGTGTGCAGTATTTTTTTTTTTTTTTATTGTAGTACTCTTTAGAAATGGAAATGTCATCAGAATTCATGTCATGATACATATGTAGCATATTGCTGGTGCTTATAGTTAGAGCTTAATAGTCTGTTGAAGGGCAGATGATTACCGGAAAGATGACTGTATAGATTCACCAGCCACTTCATTAGGTAAACCTCGTCAATACTGGGTTGGACCCTCTTTTGCCTGCAGAACTGCCTTAATTCTTACCATAGATTCAACAAAGTGCTGGAAACATTCCACTGAGTTTTTGGTCCATGTTGACATGACAGCATCACGCAGTTGCTGCAGCTGCATGATGCAAATCTCCCATTGCACCAAAAAGGTGTTCTATTGAATTGAAATCTGGAGACTGTGGGGATCATTTGAGTACAGTGAACTCATTGTCATGTTCAGTAAACCAGTTTGAGATGATTTGAGATTTGTGACAATAGTGCATTATCCTGCTGGAAGCAGCCATCAGAAGATGGGTACACTGTGGTCATAAAGGGATACACATGACCACTAACAATATTCAGGCAGGCTGTGATGTTTTATGATGATCATTTTGTTCCAAAGTGTGCCAAGAAAATGTCCCCCACACAATTACACCATCACCAGCCTCATCTGTTAATTAAAGCCAGGATGGATCCATGCTTTCATGTTGTTTATGCCAAGCTCTGACCCTGCCATCCAAATCCAGAAATGGACTCATCCGATCAGGCAATGTTGTCCCTAACTTCCAATTGTCCCATTTTGCTGAGACCATGTGTGTGCTTCAAGGTTTAACATGTTGTGCATTCACAGATGTTGGCTGTAACAACTGGCTTTTTGAGTTACTGTTGCCTTCCTGTCAGCTTGAAGCAGTCTGGCCATTCTCCTGACCTCAACGAGGATGTTTCACCCAGAGAGCTGCTACTCACTGGATAGTTTGTTTTTTCACAACATTTTCTGTAAATCCTAGAGACAGTTGTACAGGAAGATCAGCAGTTTTTGACGAGCCCCTCTGGCACCAAAAACAATGCCCCACTCAAAGTGACTTAAATCCCCTTTCTTTCCCATTCTGATGCTCAGTTTGAACTTCAGCAGGTCGTCTTATCCATGTCTACATGCTTAAATGCATTGAGTTGCTGCCGTGTAATTGGCTGATTTTATATATTTGTTTCAATGAGCAATTCAACAGGTATACCTAATAAAGTGGCTGAGTGTATATGTGTGCTTTTATTGATTTCTTTTTATTAACTTTTTTTTATAAAAAAGATGACATGTATCTATTTATAGGTTTATGTTTGGTGTTGGAGCATAGTGTCATGTAAATTAAAGATTGAAATAAAACCATAGTCATACATTGCCATTTAAACCATCTGTGCTCCACACAGTGTCTGGTGTGCTCCAAGGGTCACAGTTCACCATCAGTGTTTTCTGTTTTAAATCATCAGCAGGAATTGCCTTTAGGTGTAGAGAATGGTTTTGACATTTCGTTTTTAAACACCATAGGAGCCTTGCTTAGGTCAGTTTGATGAGCTGTTTGTTTTCCTCTAGGCGGAGCTGATTGGGCAGAGCCTGTTTGATTACATACACCCAAAGGACATGGGAAAAGTGAAGGAGCAGCTGTCCGCTTCTGAATTATACCCTCGTGAACGGCTAATAGATGCTAAAAGTAAAGCAAATATTTTTGTCTCTGTCTTTGTATGTTAGAGATTACGCTTAACATTGCTTTCATGTCTTTAGCCGGTCTGCAGGTCCAGGCTGACCTTCCCATCGGCGCAGCACGGTTGTGTTCAGGTGCTCGTCGCTCTTTCTTCTGCCGCATGAAGTATAACAAAATTTCTGTCAAAGTGGAAGAGAAGGAATCCCAGGCCAATACCTCCAAAAAGAAAGGTAGAGATGTTACACAGCAGATTTAATTAGGTTTCTATCCACAAGAGGCTTTGATGAGAGTGAGAGAGTGAGAACACATTTGTGTTCTGTTTTTGATTTGAGTCTGGATTTGCTTTCAGAGTCACAGAAGTACTGCACAGTCCACTGTACAGGCTATATGCGCAGCTGGCCGACCAGTCAGCTGGGAGCAGAAGGGGAGGGGGAAGTAGACAAGCAGGAAAGCTCCCACTTCAGCTGCCTGGTAGCAGTGGGACGCGTCCACAACCACTCAGCTCCCCAGGTTAACGGAGAAGTTCGAGTTAAACCCACAGAGTTCATCACACGCTATGCCATGGATGGCAAATTCACCTTTGTTGATCAAAGGTAAAACTAGAGTTTCTTGTCATTAAAGTGTGGCAGGTGTCGAGAGTTTACCTTTGAAAATCAGGAAAGCTATTATAATCTAGCTAAATGTTTGAAAGCAGTAATAGTCCAGCCTGTGGTAACAGTGTGTAACTAATGAGCATTTGCTACAAAGCAAAGTTTTTAGTTTGCAGTTCATAAATAATAGTGCTCATGAACAACCAGCTTGCATCTCTTGCCATTTAACAAAAGTGTGCTACATAGAAATGTTCAGTTAACAGACTGTAAATGTTACTCATCTCATTCTATTGAGATGTTTTTAAGATGTCCCATGTTGTATGGACCCCCACCCCCAAACACACACACACACACACTTTTTTTATTTGTTTTTGTAAAGAATGTCAGGAAAATGGGTTTTCTTGTCAGATTTTATTGATTACATCTTAGTTGCTGTAATTAGGGTTTTGGATCCCAAAATAATAATAAAAAAAACCATTTAAAACGTTAATATTACATTTTCTTTGACAGAGCGACAACCATTCTAGGTTATCTTCCCCAAGAATTGCTTGGGACATCATGCTATGAATACTTCCATCAAGATGACTTACCCCATCTAGCAGATAGGCATCGAAAAGGTGAAGTATTTTAAGAGCTTTTTTCCATTTTTACCAAGATGTTTACATGCTTGGGTTTAATGCAGGTCAGATAAATGCCTAATTAACACTAGAACTGCTGGGAAGGGTGTGTTATTTTGACCCCATCATGCAATAACAATAGTAATGACAAATTATTTCTTGAATTTATTTTCATCAATTTTGTATGACTAAGGCTTAACAAAAAGTGTTTGAGTTTAAATTTAAGGGTTTTTTTAGGTTTGCAAAAAATTTAGATGGTTTCATTAGTTAAAATGAAGTTAAAATATATTTTAGAATTCTCTAATAAAAGGTACAACAAATGCTGAACAGCTCATTTCCTACATTTTAAAAATTTTACTTTTGTCTACAACAAAATAAACACATTAATAATGTAAAACTGCAACAGTGACAGTTTAACACACCGACCACATCTGCCTCCACTTCACTGGACCTGCAGCCTCACATTCACCGTCCACTCTCCTCCACCTTAGTCAGCAGCCCTTTACCACCTCAGGCACAAAACCTACCTGATTCCCCCGCTTTGCTTCGGATTTCACTCTTTATTTGCTCAGATTAGTTCTCCACACTTGGACTGTCTGCTCAGTTGAGTTCCATTTCTCCCGCTGCTCTGTACAATCAGCAGCTCACCCTGCTCTGACCTCGCTCAACACCCCGTCTGCAACCCGCTCAGCCCTGCAGTAATTATTAATCTTTTATCTAATTATAATCCCCTATATATTTATCTGTCAATCACATCTAGCTAACCCTGGCTCATGTTACAGCTGCCTTCACATCAAAAACAATTGTGTTGGTAGTCAACCCGGAATGCTGCAGCTGCTGCTGTGGGTCATAATGATGTGTTCAGCGGTTCTAGGTTTCCTAAAATAGATCTATTTTAGGAAAAGCCAAAAAATGATGGGGTTTTAATTTAATGGAGTTGATTTTTAATGCCAGGACATCAAAATGACCCCCTTGGCCTTCTAGTGTTAATCAAGACATACAGATATTCATTGATGTACTTGTTCATTCAAGATTACAGTTACCCTGAGGATTTGTTTTCCAGTGTTTCTCTGACTTGTCCTCCTGCTGTTTTTCCACAGTGCTGCGGAGTAAAGAAAAAATAGAGACAAACTGCTACAAGTTCAAAACAAAATACGGCTCTTTTGTCACTCTGCAAAGTCAGTGGTTTAGTTTTGTAAATCCCTGGACCAAAGAACTAGAATATATAGTGTCAACTAACAAAGTCATATCGTGAGTATATGCTTAAATGCTTTCGTTCATTTGCTTTGCATATCTGTGAGAGGGTGTGTTTGTGTGTGAATATGTTAACTAGAGCTTTCTCTCTTTGCTTATCCCGTGATAAGGTATGATCACAGTCGAGCAGGTCGGTCAGGAAATAAGTCTGAACAGTCCAGCAATCCCAAGGCGTCTGAAGGTCTTTATAAAGAAACTCATATCAAAATACCCATTATGTGGTTATAGCCAACTATTTTTTTTTTTTTTTAACTTCCTTTCACTTATTCAACTCTTCCACTCTTTTCCTGTTAGACTGTAAAAAGTCCCCTCCTATTATACCTGGAATTTCCAGTACACCTGGGACTATGATATATGCTGGAAGCATAGGGACCCAGATTGCCAATGAGCTGCTGGATTTCAACAGGTATATACTGGACATAATTATTAAGAAACAAACAAAAAAAAAAACCCCACTAGTGCAACATCTTCATTTTCAGTCATTTTCATAACTGCTGTTTCTATGCTATGCTTACCACCTGCTTTAGATAATGCATGCTGCAGCTTTGAGTTGATCTATGTGGGTTTCCTTTAGGACAAATTCATCACCTTCTAGTGGTAACGTCAGCCCGTTCAGTCTACCACAGGACAAGTCTCCACAAACTCACAGTCAAATCAACAACAGCGTGAGTCTTATTATGTTTTGCCCAGTCTGCCTTTACATGTTTTGCTGCCTCCTTATTCAAACAACTCCCATAAACATTTTAGAGGCCAGATTATGTTAAAAATGTTACAGCTGTATGTATTGGAAAATTAAATTTTAGAACATTAGGTGATGTTAAAGGCATAATTTAATGTCTAAAGAATAGATTCTCACTGTGTTGTAAGGTTTATAACGTTCTCCTCTGGTCTTCAGTTGCCAAATGGAGAAACACCAGATATGGAAATACCAGGCAAGTCCAGCTCAGAGAGTGAGCCTCAAGGAGCAGCATTTTCAGGAGGAGAAACGCTTATGGGTACTTGCATTCATTCTGTTAATAAAATTATTTATGGACTGACCCACGTCTTTTATTTATTTCTTCCCCCTTTACAAGCCAGTCACCTTTCTTTTTCTTTTCACTTCATCTCATGCCAGGGGAAAATTCCCAGCTGGATTTGGAGAGTGTGGTTGGACCAGGCCTGAGTAGTCTCAGCAGCGATGAAGCAGCGATGGCAGTGATTTGGAGTCTTCTGGAGACCGACGCAAACTTGGAAGAAAATGTGGACTTCGAAGCGATGCACTGGTCCTTATAGAATCTGCATTACAGTGTGACATGTAGCACACTGGAAAACACCTGGTCCGTAATTTTGATGATGGTAGAGACTGCTTAAAGCTTTCACCAAGATGCAGCATTTTGTTTTTGTTTTTTTAAGATTTTAATATATTAGTTACCCTTTTCCATATAAGCTGTGTAGTATTTGGGTGGCTGCTCTAACAGGAGCGGATCAGCTACAGTAAGGGACACCTGCTCTCACTCTTCAGAAAGAGGATGTGCCTCTAAAGCCTTGCAGCGGCCGGCTGGCCTGCCCACCCGCCCTCCCGCCCTGAAACGCTGTTCCTCCCTGCTTTCTTCAATCTGCTGTCAGCCTCTGAAAGGCTGAAGAAGCCGTGAACGCACAGAAGAGTGATATGATGTACATCATGATGGCTCTGGATTCTTGCTTCTATTTCTCTCCACCTACATTTAAACAAAGGTTGGGAGTGGTGACGCAAAAAAAAAATGCACTGAATTTTCTTTTTTAAAAGTTGTAATTTCATTAGGTACTGTATGCTTGACTAAAATGCAAGGAGGACACCTTAAAAAAACTGGCCAAGCTCTGCAGCCACTCAGGATCCAAATAGTGGGTTTAAAACGTGCCGCGGCAGACCACACTTCCATAACCTCTACTCTCTTTGAGAGTCACCCAATCTTGTGGCACTCTGAGATTTTCTCTTGTCAGTATCTGAACATTTTCCTCAGAAATAGTGTAGTAACCTCTTCTCTTCTACGCTGACATGTCACTGTATATATGTGGAGTTGATATGATTGCAAACACCATGTCTTCAGGCCACATGTGTCTTAAAGGGATAGGTTGCAAAGAAAGCCTCAATTTATTAGTTACAGCTTCAACCACTTTTGTTGGAGAGCTGCCAGTTTTGATGGTTGATCATTTATGAGCACTACAGTACGATCTCATGCAAAGCAAAACGGCACTTTAGAGGTGCTGAAATTGAGGGTTGGTAGCAATGTCTGAAGAGCGAACCCGTTTCACATCTGTGACACTTTCTCAGTACATGTTAGAGACTGATCTGAGTCAGGGAGTTATCCACTTTAAGATTTTACACACTTCCCTACATACTGTACAAGTAGTATGTGGTGTAATGAATAAGTGCTTGTTCACCTCTGAATCTGTGTTCTTATTGTCACCTTTATAGTCCTGCAGGTAAGCCATAGCTTCAGCTGTTTCTCCTTTTTATGCACTGACAGTCTTTGAAAACTTGTTTGTGCGTGTTGAAGCATACAGGGTTGTCATGCATATGTTTATTAAGGGATTGTGCTATGCAGAAGTGTCATTCCATACATTTTAAACTGAAAGTTGTTGAGATTTTTTTCCCCTGTATTTCCTCATGTGTAACAGCCATGTGTATGACTCCTGAACATAGAATTTTTGCTGAGTTCGTAGTGTGACATTTGTGAGAACTTGAATGCTCCGCGGAGCAGTATGGATCCCATTGCCATACGAAAGTAACAACCTCTCATAGCCATTATGTGATGCTCTGCTAGTGATCGACTGCTGAGTGTGGCTATGCGTGACCCCTTGGTTCTGGAGTTACCAAAGTATTTTGATTTGGTGATATTAAAGGGTGTCAGCTGAGGTCCTGATAATGCCAGATAATGTAGAAATTTACTTAGAGCCCCATTTTAATAAACGTTACTGCATTTGGCTGTTGTGTAAGAAATTACTAATTAATTTAAGCACTTTGGTATATACGTTCCCTGTTTCAAGTTACTGAAAAATAAATCTTCTACATCTGAACATTTAGTCATTATATATTCTTTTAATTATAGTATAATTAAAAAAATTAAACTACTGAAATCCAGCAAAATCATCTGGTTTGTGGCACA
>VUQJ01021141.1:1428-18327 GCA_015108635.1 Andinoacara biseriatus | reverse complement strand
GGCTTTTTATTTGTGTTTTTTTTTTTTTAGCAAATTGAATAAATTGAATGATTTTGTCAATTTATTTATCAAATTAAAATGTATATACAATTTAGTATATAATATGATTCATAAAAAAATACAATGTATGCACTTGTATGCAATGTAAACGTTTCTGAACAAAATAGGACGTATCATTGAGGAAGTAACATTCGATGCGTGATTAACTGGTGTAATTTAGTTTTAAAGATAATGCATAACGTAATATACGTCACAATCTGATCGCTGAAATTCATTTGGTGTACATCCATTCAACAAATACACAAATAGACGCTAGTGGCAGAAATGAAGCCAGAAACATTCTTATTTCACCAAACAAAAGAACTAATTAAAGGAAAACCAACAAACCTCTTCTGTTTCAATCCAAAGGTCTTGATCGGGTGTGAAGAACACATTCAATTACAGCACACAGTAGCCACAGGAAATGATTTCAGTCAAAGCTGTCCCTACCACAATTAAGCTGTGTTAATTATGTATTTCATTAAGTAAGTGGATTAGAAGCAGTGCTGATGAAATCATAACAGGGTTTGCTGGAGGCCAGGCTGCAGAGAATAGACAGGAAACGACTGATATCTCTCGCTCTTACTTACACTCCTCTGTTATACCCTGAAATAACCCTATAAATACTTAACACTTTTACCGTCCTATCTAGGTTGTTCTCATTCCTACAGAGTCACCTGGTCTCTCTATCTGCATACCACTTTTGTGTAGGATCATTTAGTATAATTGTGCCATAGATACTGTTGACATCCACATGCTGTTTGCAAGTCCTCTGGAAACGATGAAGTCTCTCAGTCTCATCTAAGCCAGTTCATTACCATTCAGGTGCAAAAAGGAGATAAAGCAAAATGCAGATCGCTCTCTCTGTCTCCCCCTCTTTCACACCCATACTCTCTCACTCACTTACATGCACTCTTTCATTCTATCGCTCTCTCTCTCTCCCGTTCCCTGTGTTCTCTGATGTTTTATTTGATATCCCACAATAAAGCCTCTCTTTGAACTGCCATCAATTGTGTATGGATTTTTCCTCTGAGGAGAAACAGAGAGCTGTCTGAAAGGGCTCCAGTCCCGCAGGCTGCCTTCATATTGATGCAGAGGAGTATTGCCATCCTCATTGCTGGATCAATCACTCACGTCACTGTTGTTTTATAGCTGGGGCCACTTCACAGAAAGAAGCCTGACAACATCACCGCAGAGGTTTGCAAAACGATACAGCTCTGATAGTTGAGGAGGGTGGAAGGGGCGGCGGAGAGATGCAGGAGGATTTCGGAGGCAATAGGGGATGAATTTAGATTTTGTAACTGTCACACACATGCACTTGCACATATCTCTCTTCTCTACAGCAGCGGGAGACTCTGGTTTATTGTTTGGTGTGGTTAAGTCAAAGAGAAAGCAGTGAGGCTATGGGATGTTGTCAAAGCTTGATGTGATCTGGGTCACCTTGTGGATGCAAAATCTCTGTGCTGTCTAACTCTTTAAATGCACTAAGTTCTTGTTCTGGTCTTAGTGCTTTTTAGATGGTGCTGAGTTTACTTGTAGCACTGAGATGCTGATCAGCTAGAAGTGCTTGATATCTTGACAATGTTTTAGATATTTATTCCTGTCTTCTAAAAAAAAAAAAACTCAAACTGACTACCTATCTAAATTCCATTAGAGTTGAGGTAGGTAGTCATCCCTTTCAAACGGTTTTCCACAATCACAAAACTTGCACCGTGATGCTCCATCATGGTGATTGGGTCTGTGTCACTGTAGCTGTTCAGATGCTTGCATATACAATTCACAGCTGTCTCATGTTTTCTACCTTTTCTCAAAGTTAATTATACTAAATGTAAAAACCTTTCAAGGGTCCTGTGATGAAGTGGCGACCTGTCCGCGGTATCTCCCACCTCTTGCCCTGTGACATCTGTAATTGACTCCAGCCCATTCCAGCGACCCTGAACTAAATAGCAGTGAAAAAAAAATGGTGATAATTAGAAAGTATAGAAAGTAGAAGTACAACAAAGTACTTGATTCTAAAAGTTTCATTTATATTATGACATAATTGTGCTAAATCATAGCCTTAAATGTGCGGCAACGTTTACTGGAAGAGGTTAGCGTCATGGGGAAATCCCAAGCGTACAAGTACAGCACGGTTGAGGTTGGTTATGATAGGCAGTGTGGTCCAGTGGTTCCCATAGGGTTTAGGCACTAAGATATAATTGACGAGTCATGATATAGTAAATTATTTAAAAAAAAAAAGAAAGACAAAGTATCATCTAAATTTTTCCAGTTGCTAATTGAGCAGATTTTTCATGATCCAGTTAATGGCAGTCTCAGTGCACTGTGATTGAAGTCCAGCTCTGGATGTCCTTGGTCCAGTCTCAACTTGACCTGGCCTGTTCACAGCCAGTGAAGCCCGGTCTTTGAGGTCCAGTAACCAACACCAGAGTCCCTCTACATCCATAAGTCAGTGCTCTCACTTTGAACTCTATATGACCTTCCTCTCTACTCTGGAAGACTAGTTGGCTCCGTGGACTCTGGCATCTCCATCCTCACCTCAAAGAGACACGATCTGCTTCTTTATGAATAAATATTCCAGCACCTACAAGGTATCAGAGCTGACCAGAAAGGAATAAGAGCAGGGTAAGAGGGAAGTTGTGAGGCCTGGCCAAAAAGAAGTGGAAGTCTCCATATCTGGTGAATGGCCCTTTAATTCCCTCTCCTGACAGAAGGGAATGGCAGCCTGGAGGAGGGTCAGGACACCAGTTGGCATGAATAGACACATTTTTGTCTCATCTCCAACTTTCTCTGCTCTGTGCCTCCACTGACTGTAACATCTCATTTTTTCCCCCAAGCTGGAAGTCTCAACAGCCATTCTCTTGTCATTGGAAGGCGGGCAGGCAGCTTTCTGTCTCTTCACTCACAGATGAATAGAAAACATTGTGCCAAAAGCTTCAAAATCACCAAGCTGTTTTCGATTGCATATAAAACACAGAATTCTAGAACATGTTTGAAAATGACAGGCTGATTGGCTGTGGTCATTTCAGGCTGTGTGGGCCTCATTTTTTCCTGTGTTTCATCAGTGGGTGCATTCATCCATTCAGGATAGATTGAAGCAGTAGCCTTTAATAAAGTCACTAGGCTTGAAAATATATGAATAAAATGACATCCACTGCCTTGGATGGATCAAATTGACTTATCCTGGTAATAGCCCAAGGATAATGTGTGCGTGTATGCGAGCGAGATAGTGTGTGTCTGTGCAGAAAGAGAAAGGGAAAAAGACAAAAGGGCAGAAACAGAGATGGATATAGTGGTAAGACAAAGGCAGGAAAGAATATCAGAGAAATAAAACAAACTTGACCTAAGGGGACAGAATTCAATGAAAACCTGCAGCTGGACACATGGCTTTGAATCTTATTTGTATTGGTGAAAGTGACCCATCTCAGGCGCAAGCATTATTAGGGATGCTAGGAAGGAGAAAAACAAAGCCATTAAAGGAGCGAGCACAAGAGAAAGAGTGACAAACTTGATCCTAACAAAGTTAAAGGGTTATTCAACACAAAACATCAAAATTATGAGTCCAATTTCTCCAATTCTGCAGCAATTTGATCTCGCTGAGCCACAGAGGATTCCCAAATCCGATGATAAAGCAGAGGAGGCGTTGAAACAAAAGGAAAAGAGCTGAAAAAAAAAAGGAGCCGCGATGACAACAAAAGTTTCATGTTTCAGTCAATTACAGGAAAAAAAGCATCTTTTTCTCTCTCACACACACATGCACACATCTCGTATCTTGACCCATCTCCTTTCCTACCATTTCCCCTTATTTTTTCATCATTGTTTGGCAGATGCGTGTCAGACCATGGTTTTGATGGAGTATTTGTGTACCACAATAATGACAGTCAGAAGCGATGGCTGTACAAGGAGACACATGTCTGTTCTCTGTTCTTCAAACATCAAGCTTAAACTCCTGCTATGTGTGAATAAAGAGGACAGGAAGTGGCAGTTTGGCAGCTCCAACCAGGAGTGTCACTCTCAATTGCGTCCCCTGCCAGCTCCAGACACATCGCACGGCCGAAGAGGTCATGGGTCTGACTCTTCTTCCTCTTTTTCTCTCCCTCTCTTTCCCTCTCTTTCCGTTTCTCCCCTCTTTCATCTGTTTTCCAGGACATTCCATTTCAATGCCACCTACGCGTCGCATAACAGTCAAGACGAAGACAGAATGATGTACGGAAGACACGAGCAAGAGCGACGGTGGCACATTTTTTTTTGAACGCACCGATAAAACATGAAGCTTGTCTTGTCAGATTACCCTGATACCCTGTGTCAAAATCTCTGCCATGTCTCCGTGAAGCAGAGAAGCAGATGTCCTGAGTTTGCCTTTCAGCTCTGGACAAAGCTGTCAAGACTTGCTCGTGAAGGACACTGAAGACTCTACCAACAGAAGAAATTAGTTATGTGAGGCTTACTCCCCCCCCCTGAATTTTATGATGACAAACAGTAAACTCTGTGTTTTAAATGTTCAGGGACTTTCTGTTGCAGATTTTACAACAACACAAGAATTCCATATGCGCATAACAAAGTCTGTCAAACTGCCTTTTCTTTTAAGCATCACTTCCTTAATAAAGTCCCTTACTTGCCCTAATCTATAATTTAGGCGAGTGACATTTACTTGAGAAAAATCCCGTTAAACACGTCAGTTTTACACAGCTGACATTATGACACCAAAGGGCACTACTGCAATGTGAGCAAATGAAAATTTTAACAGTTATTATTCTAATTTTAAGTATTATTTTAAATTTTAGACTTTGTCAAACTGTAAAAAAAAAATAATTAACAGCTTCTATTTTGACACAAATTAGTAGGTAAGAGGAGGTGTTATTTATCACGTTAATTAGGGTTCAGTTATATTTAAGTGCAGAACCTTAATTAATGTCATTACTGATGCCTGTATTTACTTACAATTTCATGTCAAAATAGCTGCTATGAAATACAATACTAGGGAAAAGTCTTGAGTCCTCCCTCATTTATTATATTTTCCTTTCAAGGACCCAGACTTTCTTGTCACTTTTTGAAGAGCTGTGAGGCGACTGTTTGTTGTGATTTAAATCAAAGTGAATTGAGCTACAGTTCTCGATAATATAGTCCAGTCCTTGTACCTAACGATTTTCAGAGGCACTTTCTTTATTAAAATCCATGCATGTATTATTACATTACCCTTAAAAGCAATCAAATGTTTTACAATCACGCTTAAAAAGTCCAAATAGAAAACCAGCGATATTCATCACTGTGACATTCTGAGCAAATATAACATTTTAAGCTTTAAGAACTTACTTTGTATCTCAGATGTGTGACTTATTATTAAAATTGTTCAGAATATTGCACCCCGACCTCTGAAAAGCTGTATGAGCTTTGCTCATACAACCAGAGCCTTGAGATCAGCGGTTTGAGGGGACCGTAAAGTTCCTACAAAGAAATCTGCTTTCTCTCAATCTGCCTTTTCTTGTAAAGCTATTAGGAAATGGAGCAAGCTTCCTGAATCATTGAAAATTAACACATCTTTTCATTTTTTCTATCACAAAAAGAGGGGTTTTGAGAAATCAGATCTGTCAACAGTAATTGCCTACTAGCTTGAAATTTTATTTTATTTTTTTATTTTTTATTTTATTTTAGATTTGATGTTTATGGTAAATTTTTATATGTATTGTTGCATATGAATAGGGTATTGTATTAGAGTCTGCTCCTTCATGATGTGATTTTTCTGTATTCTTACCTGCCCAGGTGCTGCAGATAGAAATTAGCTAGCAGCTAAGGGTACAACACATCTCTTCTCTTAGGAGATTAATATTTTTTGTACACGATCAATAAATACAAACCCAAAATACCAAAGAACTGTTAGCTGAAAACCTGGCATATCTCATGGTGTGCAATATATCCTTAAAAAATTATGAATCTGGACAAATGGAGAGCAAAAGAAGAAGTGACCTACCTGAAAATCTATGTACAGCAGACGAACAGTTTGCTTTGAATGTCCTTCATGAAGTCTGGAGATCTATTTCAGAAACTTTTAGAAATTACAAGAAAGCTTGTCTAAGAGAGTTCAGGGTGTGTTGAATAAAGATGGTCATACCAAATACTGGGAAGCAGGGAGAAAAGGCTGAGGTATTCCAAATTAGTTTTGGGGGAATGACAGGAGGGGAGAAGCTGCAGACAAGCATGTAAGACTGCAACTCTGCTTCCTGGTCTCAACTCTGGAGAGTCATATTTTGGGGGGGTTTAATAAATTTGGCCAGATTTCTAGAAATGAGAGCTGCTCCATCCAAAGTGGGATCGATGCCGTCTTTCCTAACAACACCAGGTTTTTGATGTGCACAATCACAGTAAAGTCCATGTGATGCAAAGACAGTGATTGCTAGCGCTAAAGGAGACTGAGGAGTAACTAAACATCTCACACACTGAGCAGGAAAGTGCGGGAGGGACAGAAGAAGAAGCCATGCTGTTAGTGACTCGGCTAATAGCTAAGCTAATAGTTATACTAAGCTAGTGAATGCCTAAATACACAGTTAAGTGAATAATAGTGATATAATTTACAGGTGATTCAGCTGAGAGTGGTATTTGGATAAAGCACGTGAAGATTAACTATGAAATAAGTTAATAATTTCTAAAGGTTTTGTAATTAAACGAGCTACACAAAATACCACCGTGCACTGCAACACAAACTGGAAGGGATACGACACGCCAGTGAGAGCCTGTCAAACCGTGTTATCTTTGTGATTTCATTTTTTGTGTGTGTGTGGATTTGTCTAAAGAAACTTAAAACTTAATGTGTTTTTGCAACAGGCTGGAAGTAACAAAGTGCTTAAAGATACAGTTTAAAATTGGTTCTTTGCCAAGTTGTCTGTTATGTGTAAACGCAATACTGGCTTGAGTTAGTTGCCTTTTTTTATGCTTGAATGATTCATAGGTACTGTTAAGTGGTTCAATAAACAACAAAATATTCCTCTGAAAAATGGTCAGGTACAAGGCCTGGACTGAAAATGAGTGAAAAAGCACCCTGTCCAAAGAATAGTATTGCTCAAAACAACTTGCTCCTTGACAGCAAAATATAAAGAAATAAGTCACATGTACAGCACTGTACATATGACATAAATAAATGAAATGATAATAGGCCAACTTTAAATCCAGGAACCTACATTATAATGCACTCATAAATGTCATTTGTAGCAGATAAGAAGCAGTTCTTGATGATAATATGCCTTCGCCAAACAGAAGGGAAGTCAAATGGATTTTGATTCAACTCCAAATCAGTCAGTAGCTTCCCGCTAATGTAACTTGATCAGAGCACTCTCAAACACGAGCTCTGTGAAATGACAGTTGAGATTAATTTTGTCAGCCTTGTAATCGCGCCTTATTGATGTGTTTCCTGTGAAATGGCACATCGGAAAGAGCAACTTCAGCCACGGGGCAACTGTGTTTCATAGAGTAGTCATGGATGGACATTTGATGATGACCTCTTGATCGCACACCTTCATATCATCAGGCGGGCAGGCACGCACACACACTCACAGGTAATGCTCTATTATGCTGATTTATTGAAGGTTAATTTAATCACTCTTGTAATACCTGACCAGAGGGTGTTCTTACCCGTGAAAAACCCAAGTAGCAGGAAAAAAAGGAGGAAAACATGACAACAAATCAAAAAGTGATTTCATGAAGGTAGCACTAGAGACAGGCCAATCCATCAGAAGGGTGGCAGAGTGTGGACGTGTTGCCACGCGTGGTGCCAGGCGAGGTGCCAGGCGGTCCAAGGCACATCCTCCATGCCAGAGCCCTGAGGCTGAATGTCCCCGTCACAAGGACAGAGAGGTCGTTAGGACCAACTGCACTAAATCACATACCTCCTCCCACCCACTGTCGTGGCCAACGAAGCAGGTTGATGTAGAAATACTGGGAGAGGCAGAGCAGCTACTGGTGGAATCCACTGGTTTGTTACAACTAATGCACATCATACCCTCTTATTCCAATTGATACAGTGATATATGATGTTGTTATGACACTTCCCCTGCTTTTGAGAGCACCCCAATGTCAACAAGGCTTTACACCCAGTGAATGATTCCTCCTAAATGCATTTTAGAGTTTTGCACAAATACATTTTCAGAGCTAAGTAAACAATGCGGGCCATTATCTAGATGTATTGTTTATGCATTTTGAGCTCCATGGCTTGGATGAGCAAGTGAGCGAGCGAGCAGCAAAGAGTGGCAAGGAGAGACAAAGAAGCAGAGAGCGAGAAAGAGAGAGAGAGAGAGAGAGAGAGAGAGAGAGGGAGAGAGAGGGAGAGACACTCTTTCTCCAAAACACATCAGTTCTGTGAGCAGCACTGGCAGATTTTCCATTCAGTCAGCATTTTTCTTTACATGCTGAACAGATAGCTAAAGGTACCACTTAATGTGATGGGAGACAGGATCTAATGGATTGATACACAGGTTTTGACATGCTATTTGAGCATGGAGCTCGCTATAATTGGTCATGTCATTGTGCATTAAACTAACAATATATAGAGTACTGCCCTGAGACGAGTGTCTTTAGCAAATCTGTCAGATATCACACCAAAATACCTCTGACAGCTATCTCAGGCAATGCCAGAACACTGCAACACAGCAGCATTAAAACTTCTCCCTGCTAAAGAAGGCACATTTGGAAATCTAGACACCTTAAACTCACCACTTTGTCTTTTTCCCTTGGTCTGCTTTCTGCTTTCCAATTTCTGTACCACTTGCTTTCATAATCTCCGCATTTTGCGGATAACTCAAATCTATTTACTGTTGCTTTTTTAATATGGAGGCAGCAAAAGAAAATAGTTCCTTTTTGCACAAATGTTGACAGAGCAATGACCTCTATTGTTTATCATAGATGCGTGTGACTCCTCCCATACATTAGCGACAGGGGTTAGAGGTCCAAGGTGAAGCTAACTTGACTCTACCCATGACTCCTGCACTGCTGTCAGAAGAAATTGTATCACCTTTGGTATGGAGGCTGTTTGAATAGGCCACACTTTGCACATTGTCTTCCATCTCATCACGCAAGGATGTGGGGACCTTATTTGAAGCCAGCAACATCATTTATGATGTCAGGTAAGAAACACTTTTTTTGTCCTTCTTTAAGTAATTTTATCCTCTTGACCTGTTGATATTTTAAGACTTTTTCTGATTAAAAAAAAAGAAAAAAAGAAAAAAAAAGAAAGCTGGCTTTGTATAAACCTTACTGAAATTGCAATTTCTGAATTTTCAGAAACGCATAATGTAGCGGCCTGGATCAGTTTAACTGTTCAAGCACACTGAGACAGGAGTGATATATATCACTGTGCTCTAAAGACATCCACCACTATTTTGGCAGCCATTTTGTTTTCCTAAATACATAGTTTCTCCTCCTCAGCTGTCTGTCTGCTGGCACTGTCAGCCACTCTTGTGTGATTGGTCTGATGGTCTTGATGCTCATCACTCTGTCAGGCTAGGCTCGCCTTTCATTAGTCTGGGCCCCTCCATCCGCCACACTCACACAAATCACATTGACATCCAAACTCCTCAGATCCACAGAGCAATTTAACTGATATTCATTAGAGGGATGACAAGAGCTGATGGGAGATCTGTGGAGTGGAGGAGTGGGGGGACTCATTGTCCTCCTATCCTATCCCTGTCCTGTCCGCCTCCTTCCTTCCCCCTTCACTGCTGACTTTGTTTTAGGAGCATCGAGGCGCATCGGCGTCTGTAACTACCCAACCCTCAAGGAAAGTCAAGACAAAAGAACAATGGATAACACATCTAATCTCCTCTTTATTATTGCAGAAAAATACAACTGAGAGGAGGTTTGTGTTTTTCATGCTAAATAATTGGCTTTAGTAAATCTACTGCTTCTACATTGCTCTCAAGCAGCCACTATAATGCTCATTCAAGCAGAAGTCCAATCATTTAGCCTTCTCCCTCCAGCCCCTCATTAACCCCCAAAGTGTCAACCATCTCATTAATGTCCCCAACCATCCTCACCCCAAGTCCATCACTAAGCCTAAAGCATTATCAACACATACAGTGGTGGAAAAAAAAAAACTGATCATGTCTGAGAGGTAATTTTATATCTGCAAGGACTCAGTAAGCTCTGGAAACTCACAAGATATTCAATAAGGCCGCGCAGCCTTTTTCATTTGCATTATCAATGGCTACCGGCCTGAATCCCATCTTTCAATTATCATCCTTTGTTAAGGGCTTTATTCTGCTTGTCAGATGTGAGTCATCGCTGGGTTCTCCCACAACGTTTCACCAATGTATCCTAAACGTCGGAGGGCTGGGAGCAAGTCTGAGGCGGTAATGAGTTTGTGTGAGAAGACGGGGTCAGGACACAGTGTGTGTGTGTTAATTAATCTGTTCCCGGGTGGGAGGAACTGAAGCGAGATGATGAGATTTAAGAGAGTAAATGGGTGTGCTGCACTCGAGCTGTCCTCTGTTGAGTGAACGAGCAGGGTTAGAGGCTGGGCAAATGGCCGTCACCATAGTAACCATATAACTTCCCCAGCCCTGAGTCACTTAGTCAGTCAGTCATGACAAGCAAAGGTGGGAACATCAAACACAAAGAACATGATGTCCCCAGGCGTCTTCAAATAAGACTAAGGTAGATTGGCCAAAATTTAAAAAGTAAATATGAGTGTGTGAGTATGTGTTTGTGTGCCTTCATCGTGAATACTGAAAAATATTTTTTTTAAAAAGAAAAAAAAAAAACAACCTCTCATTACATGGCACTGAGCCTGAATTGTGACTACTCTGATAGCATCAACACCTGCCAGTAATATTGTTAGATCCAAAAGCCTGCTTTGAGGGAATAGCACCTGTCTGTGCATTCTGCACCACTGTCAACTTGTCTCAGTGCGCGTATATAGGATCCGCTTTATTTTTTTCAAGGGACAGTCTTGAGTCCAGGTGTGTGCCAGATCTGCTGTCTATGCCCAGGGCTCCTGATGGCATCCAAGCCCCCGTGGTAATCAGCCCACTCTGCCTGCTGTTGCAGCTCGCATGCCTCCTCCTCCTCCTCCAGTGGCTCGTTTCAGAAACATCTGGTGGTTTACATGCAGCACACACCACCTGCCAGACGCCTTGCAGGCAGTGGCACCACTCGCACCTCTACAGTCCGCTCCACAACAACGCAACGACACAGAAATCACCATGAACACTTGACAAATTGTGGCTGTGAAGACAACTGCGGTGGAAAATGTTGAGGCTTTTAAAGTTCTTTTTACTGTATCTGCAGATGTAGCCTCGTGAGCAAGCCAGTTCACAAATGCTTAGTCAATATGGGACAAAAGAAGGGAGGGTTAAGGTTTTCCTTTTGCAGATCAGAATGATAAGATGAACATTGTGGCCATTACTGTGATGTTTTTTTTTTATTCATTTATAAACTGCTTCTAAATTTAAAATGCACTCTGATCAACAAATATAAAAGAAAACAATGTACTTTTGCAGCAGTTAATTCAATTTAATCATAGAAGCACAAGGCATTAACATATCTGTATTTTTTTTTTATCAAATAACATTTATAAAACTATTGTGCAAAACAGTGTCCTTTTTAATCTTCTTCAAAGGCTCTGCACCAGTGGATAGTCATAGTCCTCTTAAATTAGGAAATATAACAAGTATGCATAATTTAAACAGCAAAGATTACACACTATATGTACATTTTTACACAGACCTGGATTTTAAGTGCCCCTTAATCAGTGATAAAGAACAAGGCAGCTTTTACAATCAGCAAGAAAACCAGACTGCACAGAGAAAACTATAAAACAAGCAATGAACTTCTGTTGTTTGGCAGATTCTTTCAAGGAGCTTTTCCAGGCATTTGGCTGTTTAAATGCGTTGATGACCAGTTTTTGAAGGGCATTTTAAAATCTAGACAGGACAGGACTGTACAAACGGAACAGTAAAACATGCAGTCTACCAGCAGATCAAAAACCAAAGTCACAAAAATACAAAATAAATACAATAAACTTAGTACATTTCAAGTTAATAGTTGACCTTTGAGTCAAAAGTTTCACCGTGATCATGAAACAATCCGTCTCACAAAGGTGAACACAGATTGAGGACGCTGAATAGCTTTGACCTACAGTATATTTTAAAGTGAAATAAATGTCTTTTGAAATACAGAGGAAATCAGAAATGTGTATAGGGTGAATAGATGTAAACACCTTGTGCTGAAAATTTTTAACAGTAGTTCATGGCAATTTTGTGCATTACCACATTTTTCAAATATTCTGTTTTTTTTTTTGTTTTGTTTTTCTGTCATTCTACATATGTTTTTCAGTATCTCTACTGCTAGGAGTGATTTAACATTTCTCTGTTTCACACACGTATAGCAGATGGTCCTCTGGAGACTTCCCGTGGCTCTTGCTGAGGTGAAGCTTGATGGCATGCTTAGTGGCAAACTTACGGACACAGAGCTGGCAGCGATAAACCGCCCCATTACTACTGCAGTCATCTTGTGACTGTGGAGGAAGAAAGGACTCCAGGGGCACTACTTTCTCAGTGAGAGTCTGCGAGTCCCTGACAGTCTGTTTGGGTGAAAGCTTGGCCAGGTCCCTGATTCTGAACCCCAAGTGGGCTTCCAGGTGGCATACATAAGCTGCTGGGGTTCGAATCTGTGAGGCACAGTCACTGCAGAAGAATATAGGTTGACCGGAATCTAGGTTCTTGAGGAACTTCGTTCTGCCCGTTCTCCTTAGCTGGTACTTGACATTAGCCAGCCAGTGGCTGATGGTGGTCATGGAGAGACCTGTGAAACGAGATATGTGCATTCTTTCTTGTGGGCTGAGGTCATTGATGATATATTTCCCCTCTGTTGTCTGCCTCAAGCTTGAAGCAAATTGGGCCTGCAGCAGAAGGAGGTGCTGTGGGTTCCAGTTGGAATGACGCCCCTTGCGTTTGTGGCCATGTAGGGACACATCATCATCGTCGTGGGTAGAGCCCACAACTTCAGTTTTATCTGTTATTCGTGGGCGTGAGGTTGGCTTTGTGACATGGTGAGATTGCGTCAGGTTTCTCAGCATGTCTGAGATATCTGACAGTGCATTTTCATGTAGCGGGCTGCTGGATGTGTAGGGAGAGACCACTGTTAGCTTAGCAGGAGTAACAAGAGAGATAGGAGAGACTGAGGCTGTGGATGAGGGTGTTAGAGGAGCTGAGTTTACAGAGCCCCCTCTATCACTTTTCCCTTTTGTAAGGTCCATGGGTTGGTCATCACTTGGCTGGCAAAAGCTATTATCAGCTACACTTTCTTGCTTTTTGGTCTGTGATGGAGGAGCAGCCACAGCGGCCTTCTCAGCCATGCTCTGGCTGAGCCTAGAGAGGAGACTCAGGGGATCTTGGTTTGGCAAAGAGGGCTTGGCTGCTTTCCCCAAATGAATGTTCATTACTGACTGAAGAGCACTTAGAGGGTTGACAAAGGGCTGCTCTGGAGGAGTGTGACCAGTGATAATGGCAGTGCTGCATCTCAGGGTAGAGGCAAGCGGGGATTTCACTGCCGTTTCTCTCTTGGGTTCGGTTGCGGGAGATGCTCTGTCACCATGGCTTCCCCTCTCACTATTGGTTGGGGTACCTTCCCTCCATTCCCGAGGCGAGTCTGCCTCTCCTCCCTTGTGTGATTCTCCAGCCTCACTACTGCAGGGGGAGAATTGGTTCTCCCTCTTTGGAGATAACTGCTTAACTCTTTGTTCTACTTTTGCTACCTTCTCAGTCACTTTTTTCACCAAGTCCTCCATTGCCTGAAAGTTGTTGCTGGGAAAGAGTGAGGACTGACTAAGTGGTGGGGAAATGAGGGGCTGGTTCTTGGCAAGGGAGGACAGCGCTCCATCTCCTCCATTGAACAAGAACTTCATTTGTGAATTCTTTTCCATGCTTCCTTGCTTAAGGGCATTGGGAAACTGGTAGGCGGCATGGATGCTAGGGTAGCCTCCCCAGCTTGGATTGCCACTCTGTGCCTTGTTGATGGCTGATGTCACAGTGTTTTCCAGTGATTTGAGAATATCCAATCCCCCTTTAGGGCTCTCTTTCAGGTCCTCTTCAGTAAGATAGTTGTATTTTGAAATGTCATATTTTTCCTCCCTCTCAGTATCCTCCTCCTTACCAACAGTAACTGCAACATGCTTTTCATTTCCAGCTGCCTCCTGCTTAGTACACTCCTCTTCAACCTCTTCCTTCTTGATCTCCTTGAGAGGAGGGGAGGTGGCAGGGGGAGTTGTGGTAGGTTGAGTTTGAAGAGGTGGAGGAGAGAAAGTGGAGGGTGCAAGAGGTACAGACTGGACCCTCTGTTCTGTAGGTGTGGTAACTCTCCTGGGATTGGGGGAGGTAGCCTCGGGAAGTGTTTTGATTCTCCTTCCCACAGAGCTGGTCACCCTCAGGAAGTGTCCTGTCACCATCATGTGGGTCCTCAGCTCTTGGAGTGTGTTATGGGAACTCCCACACTCCATACACTTAAGGATTTGAAATTTGTTGGATTCAAATTGCCAAGCATAGCTAGCACCATTCTGGTGTCCATAGCGGTTATTTTGGGTGTTGTATGGGCTGGAGGAAGGTTTCTGTGAGGTTTCACTAAGTTCTGCTTGTGGGTGCTTGGCTTTAGGGGTTCCTTCTCTAGAGCGTGGTGTAGCACTGAGGTCCAACCCCACAAGTCCCCTTTTCTTTGAAGACATGATTTTGGCTGCCACAGGGGCCATGGGCTCCTTCAAAGGCACTTTCTGGTAGTGTTTGGTCTTGATCATGTGGACACTAAGGTCCTGGAGGGATTCAAAGGAATGGCCACAATACATGCACTTCAGAACTTTCTGGGCATCCTCTTTTCCCTCCATCTCCAACAGGGACCGCTTACGTGGTTTAGACCAGCGCTTTGCGCCGCTGCCCGCCTTGTCCTGGTTGTCATCACGGTAGTGGCCTGTATCATTCATGTGAACTGTCAGCTCCACCAGAGTGTCATAAGCAGCGCTACAACCCTTACAACGGAATTTACTGGCCCCAGTAAATATTGAGCCAAACAGCTTTGGGTTTTGCCTGTGGAGTTGGACTGTACTAAAGAGGCTGGGCTCCGACTGAGCAGGGTGACGGCTCTGAGGAGGATGCTGTTGTAGCGTCTTTGCCACTGCAGTTTGGTGCCAGTCATAGCTACCACTGCTACAGCTACTGCTGCTACTAGTGCTGTTACTGCGAGCTGGTTTCTCTGTAGAAGCTGAAGACTGTGCCTGTAGAGGCGTGGAGTTGAAATTTAGTGGTGACCACAAGGGACTGGCAAGAAAGCTGGAGTAGATAGCCTTCATTTGTTCTAAGGTGTCCAGGCCTTTGGGAGGTGTCTTATTGCCAGCATTCAGAGATGCCGTGACCACACTGCCCTCAACTTTTCTTGAGGGGCTCTCAAAGTCTGACAGACGGTCACTAGTCTCACTCACATGTGACTCACTGTCCATGTCTTGTCCTGAGAGCTCTGTGGTCTCAGCTGATTCCTGGTCACATTGCTGCTCCTTGGCGGTCCCTACACTTCGCTCCACAAGCTCATCTTTCATGGGAAGGTCATCCTGAGGGGTTGAGGGCAGGTCGTCAGCTTCTGCTTCCTCATCCTCAACATGGTGCTCTGTCAGCTCTTCAGGAGAATAAGCTGCAAGGAGAATGGAGACAAAGAGAGAAGGAAAGAGATGAGTTAAATTGCAGGGAGTGAACACGCTATGTTAGAATAACTGGAGAAAAAGTTTCCCTGCTATGTGTGCCCGAGGACTCCCAGGGATAAATGAGCCATCTGTGTGGGAGCCTTTAAAGCTGAGCTGAGAAATTACAGTCATCCCATTTCACCTCATCAACCGTTGAGGTGTTATTTTCCTCTAGGCGAGCCTGTATTTATATACTACCCCAGCCACACGGAACTTATGCCTCCCCTCTTTTCACTCCTTCTATTGGAGGAAAACAAAAAAGAAATATCTTGGCAAAAACATAATGCACCATTTTATTTATCTCAGGGCGCAACAGCTTGAAATGAAAACTAAATCTGAAATTAATGAAGCCCAATCTCACTGTGGCATTCTCCTCTGGGGTAATAAATGAGTTGGATCAACCTCCATCTGTCAGTTAATATGTCTGACGCCTCTTCATCTGCCTCTTCTCTGATTACACACACATACACAGTGACACACACGCACACAGGCAAAGAGCATGTCTTCAAGAATTTCAAGAAAGGGATGTCAAAATTTTGTTGGTGAAACGTAGATTATGTTGAATAGACACCTCACAGTTTCATCTGCCCTAAAGTAAGTTCACTAGTTTTTTGATATGATAGATAGTCAATACTCCTAGTTCAAATTATATACCAAAAAAAAAAAAATGAGTTTAAAATGTCAAATATAACAAATCTTTAAAAAGACAAAGAATGAACATAATAAAAGAAGGAATAAAATTAGAATCAAGGGACGCAGGGATAAAGACAACGAGGCGAGACTGAGGATGGCTGACATGATGGCGATGCATAAGTGACCTGTCACTTTGCTGTTGACGCCTACAGCTCACATGAAGAGAGATGAGTGTAGGTGTTAAATGCCTTTATGTGTATGTGAACCACTGCACCCCCACCCTTCCGCACGCACAAATTGACACAACTCCTATGCCTTGTGTGATGATGAGTCTACCCATGTAGCGCCAACTCACCCAGCACTCACCCCCCTCTTCTGCAGTGTCACCAAGCCCCTGCTCCCTCACTTCCTGACCACCCCGCTTACAAAACCACTCAACTTAAGGAAAAACAAATACTCTCAGAAAATAGTAGATGGCCTGTGGACAGGTCTGAGGCCATTTGGACAATATTGTAAACTAAGACAAA
>VUQJ01021140.1:7978-23167 GCA_015108635.1 Andinoacara biseriatus | reverse complement strand
CTGTTTGCGAGAGTTAGACCAGCCAATCTATGGATATGCTATTATGCAAGGTATTGTATTGTTGCAAAGCCTATTTGTTGCCAGCAACTCTGAATAGATGTATTTTGATCTGGACATACTGTAGGTAGAAGTGAATGGATGTAATAATTTGCACTAAATAAGAAATTTTAGTTTTATAAGCACCAGCTCTGAAGGACATGAAGGCATTTACTGTCATTGTTTAACAGCGGGTGAGTGTTAAGCCTTTTTGCTTTTCTTTCATTAGATTTATATCAAGAGCAGCTTCACTGCCTTCTTAATGCTCTGATATGAATCAAATCGTGCCAGGTCAAATGCTGGGTAAAGAGCACTTAAATACTGCACTTCTTACAGGTTGGACATAGTCCACCTTAAACAAACGTAATGTGCCTGTGACTTTTTTATTTCTCTTATTCCTTCTGTTTTTATTATTATATAAATATATATTTGAGGCTGTAACAAATGCACACATTGCTATTAGCAATTCTCATGAATTATAGACTGTGCAGCAGTGGATAAAAGGCATACAACGCTTGCATAATGAAGGAATCTGAGGATTGAGAAACTATGACCCCTGAACACAGTGTACTCGGGGTGAGTGAGATGCTAAGTATATAGACTTACGAGAGCCACAGGGCTTAATGGGATGTTACCATGACAGTGCAAAGTATGAAAGGGTATATAAAGAGAGAAAGCTGATGTCACCTCAGTCATTAGGAGAAACCAAGGCAGACATACAGAAAGGTATGTTTGTACGTAAAAGACTGCTTTTGGATGAATACAACTTGTGTTTTGGATCTTGTCATCAGTTTTTTTTTGGGAATATGCTTAACAGCTTGATTTTGGGATCATGTATGTGCTGCCTGGACATCTATTTAAACTATATATCTATTTAAACTCAGTTTTATGATCTCATGAGTGAGTCACCTTTAGAAAGACTTTCTAGACTCTTAGGTCACCGTTAATCAGTACTCACTACAGGGAAAGACTTTAAATGAATTTAAAAATGAAAATTGTATGAATATCTAGGCATGGAATTTAAAGTTTTGAAAGCACTTTGTGTGCATGTTATCAAGTCTGTGCTTTATCTCGCATAGGCTGCAGCGCTGAACAGAACAATGAAGCTGTTGGTCTTGGCTCTTTCTGCCGCCCTGTTATTTGCAGCTGGTGAGTCTGTCACTGATTCTCCACTGTATAAACACAACCTCTGCTGCTGTGCAACACTGAGCGCCATTTTCTCTTTACTGTCTTTAGTGCAGTCAAATGCAATCCTAAGCAAACCACTGAGGAGCTGCAATTCAATGCATTTCACAGCCTGTTTTTGGAAATTATCTCGAAGACCCGAAGGACACGCAATTGACTTACTTGTGATAGTCACAAGACAATAACATAGCATCAGGCTCCTTCCTCTTTAACATCAAAATGAAATCTTCTGAATATCCTTGCAAATACTGTTTTGTCCCATGATAGATTTCAGCCACAATATGGCAGAATGTATTCTGAAATTTCCTCACTATTTTTTGGTTTCCAGGTGAAGCCCTAAACTGCCACCGTTGTGTCCCAAAAAAGGCTGGAGGTACCTGTGAGCTCAGTGTGGAAACATGTAAACCAGAAAAGAACGGGTGCGCTGCCGCCAACTTCCTTAGACCACCATGTGAGTTCCTTGTTTTATATTTATCCCAATATGAAAAGGGGGGAAAAGGGGTACAAGTAGCAATTTATCTTACATATACACAAGTATGCCTGATCAATTTTCTGAAGCACAAGGTCACATAAAGCAGAGATACAACTTCTGCGTATAATGATGGAGACTGTCGAGTGCGTGTGAATTGTGTAATTGTTCACAGAAGGAAATCCAACCTTTTCATGTTGCTTTCTTAGATGGCCATTACCAGAAATGCATGGATCTGGAGAGCTGCCAAATGCTGAAGATGAACGCCTACATTGATATCACGTGCTGTAGTGAAGACATGTGCAACACCTTATAAAATTCAACATCAAAGAAAATTACGATGCACTGCAGTGCGTGTGAGCGAGGCACTTAACCCCCAGTGACTCCTGCAGACTGCAGCTGCTGCAGGGAGAACCCAGGTGTGAACACATTAAAGTAGCTATTATTAGAAAAAAAACACTCTGAAGTTCCGTGGAGTGAAAGATAAATAAAATAGTTAAAGGCCATATGCCTCTACTCATTCTTGTGTATTGACATTTTTTTTCCTTAAGAGCCAATAACAAAGTCTGCCTACTATAATTCTAAAATAGGCAAGTGTTAGAAAATCTTACCTACACTTTACTTGCAGCAGGTTGTCAGGGTTATTTCTTGAGCAATAAATAGTCTCTCCGGTGGCTTAAGGTTCAATTTTAAAATACTGTAACTTATCTAAAAAAAAATCTTGCACCAGTATTAGAGAGGAAAAATAGCTCACCGGTTATCTTTAAATGGGAAAATGGGACCTTATTATGCTCATTTCCAGCTGCAAATTTGTATTCCTGGACTAAACTGCCATGATTACCGGTTCATACAAATGCATATT
The DNA here is from genome assembly GCA_015108635.1 of Andinoacara biseriatus. NCBI lineage: Eukaryota > Metazoa > Chordata > Actinopteri > Cichliformes > Cichlidae > Andinoacara > Andinoacara biseriatus. The sequence continues at coordinate 20,615 of VUQJ01021140.1, read as the reverse complement.
TTTCTTTTACTAAGAAGTGGTGTAGCCTTTCAGCTCATCAACAAGTACTAAATACTAAATAAAAGTATAATAAATACTCCCTGGGGAAAAAAAAAGAAAGCATGGAGGTAGCATTTAGTTATTATGCTGCAATGAGGTGGAACAAACTTTTATTGCTTTGCAGTAAATCATTACATCATTATCCTCCTCGTGCTTGAAACCTGCACCCTTTTCAATTTATTTCATCCTTCACCAAGAAGCACAAAGGATTAAATAAATCAAAAAGGCTGTGTACTTGACCCTTTTTAACCCAAGCAAATCAATTATGATTAAAAGGGTGCAAACAAAGAGAAATACTCTGCCTTCCTGGTGACAAAACTCATTAGTGCACAGCCACTGCAATAATTCAAAAACACAGCCTGCTTAGATAACCACTTTTTGCTTTAATGATTACAATCAAAAACATTTGTACATTTTCAACATTAGAAAATGGATGCAGATTTTTAAATTTTTTTTGGCTGACAGTAACTGCTATGAAAACAAACCGAGGGACAGAGAAGTGGGTACTGTGTGTTGATGAAGTAGAAAAAGAGCTGTATTTTGGAGGGACCAAACAGCAGGTGATGTATCAGAAAAAACGACTGTGTTTATCTACCCATTTTCCAGGCATATGCATGGCAGATATGATAATCCTCTTATCTTGTGTTATTTAAACAGGGAAGGGCCTAAATGGAAGCTGCATATTGGGAAGCTAAGATTCATTGAGCCACCACTAACTTAGTTACAGTTGTCATAGTTTGTGATATAGGAAAGACGTTTTTTCTGATACATCCATGACGTTCTGTGTTTTGCAATAGTGCCGAGCACAGAGATGGAATGGTGGGCTGTGGAAAATGTAAGACAAGGAACCACCACTCATCCTTTTCTTTTATCAAACACATGAAGAAAAACAAGGATGACAAAAGGGAATACTGATAAATGACAGTGGAATCAGAGCCATAAATAGACAATATTGGATATTTAGGACCCTGGGGGTGGAGTCAGCTGAGGTGGAGGAGAACTGGCAGCTAGCCTTCAAGTAACGGGATATCCCAGTGCAGTGTCCTGTGTGTTGATTGGGCGGCTCTACATCATGGAGCAGGACGTTTTTCCCGGCTGCACGCCGCCGTCCATCTTTTCTGCCTCCAGGATCATCCTTCGGAAAACCTCCACGGCCGTCTGAGAGCACAAAACACGCGCACACACACACACACACACACACACACACACACACAGAATGCCGTCACATGCCTCAGTACACCACTTTTGAATTTGCTCCTCAGCCACTGGAGACTCACAGACTTTAGTCACAACAGAGATGTCATTGTGCTGAAGTCGAGCGCTGTTGCCTCTAACTTAATCTGAAGCTGATTTACCGACTTCCTGAATATGAACTTTGCTACTCAATGTTTAGAAACATATCCACCAAAAAAAACAGGAGGGTGCTTTATTTTGTATTTCACGTGTGTCTACTATTAGGTTCTGCTGGTGGCAAAATATGAGCATTAAAAGAATACAGAATAAAGCAGATTTTTTTGGCTATGGATATATTGTTTAAAATGCATTAATGATATTTAGTCTACGTGGAGGCAGGAAACACAGCGCTGACATATTGGTCTACACTGCAATGCAGGGGCCATGAAAAATGGCAGATGATAGACACAGACTGTGTGGGCGCTTCAAGCACACCTGCTATTTGGGACTGGCTTAAGTGGAATATAAATCAGAGGTTGATTGTTGACTACTAAATTCACTCTTAGCCAGTCAAATCATTGGGCTCTGAAACAGCTAATGCATGACAACAGCTAACGCATCGAATACAAATGGGCTTCTATTGAGGCATCCCATTTGGTATAAAGCAGCAAAACACTTGAGAATATTACCTGATAAGTACATATTAAAGTATTCTTGGGCAAGACGGTGAACCCCAAATTATCCCTCATACAACCATCGACATATGATCGTGCGCATGAAAAGAAAATGAAAGAAGGCTGCGACAGACAGGCTTGATGAGCCACTGTGCTCCAACATCTCCCACATGAACAATACTAGTGTGATACATATCACAAGAACCCAGTCTGATGTATGTACTATTGATTGTGTTTACCTTAAGGCAGCTTGGTGTCATCTGCATGTAATTTAATAAACAGAAAAATAGTGGAAGGTCATGTGGTGGCCCTGCAGCTGCATGACTTTAATAAAATGAAGTAGAATCTTTTCATACTGTATAAAGCAACTGTAGGCAACAAGAATCTCCTAAACTGATTTATAAATCAGTGCAGACTGCTTAATTGATTGAGTTCCTTGGTTTTAAACACATTTAAATGCATCTATTATTTGGTAGATAAATTAATATGCTTTTAATCACACTGAAGTACAATTCCACTGTCACTGCATATTTCATATATCTTGATGATAAAGACAGAACATGTCAGAGCAAGATGTAGTTCTGGGATGTCTGCTTTCATCAAGTGGAAGACAAATGCATCTTATTTTGCACTGACTCATTTAAATGGGCCTGTCACCTGATTGTGTTTCTCCTCCGCCCAAAAGCCAGCTGTCAGTATATAGTATAGCTTATATGGTTGCCCTGTCATCGTGAGAATGGGGCCTTTTACCTCGATGCACAGCAAACACTGGCCTAGTAAGCACTGATCGGTAAACTGTACAGTTGTTGGGCATAAATGTCACTGAAATGATGCAACACTTTAGAGGTCTGAGGCAAAAAGCAGTCAGTTGGAAATTCTGTTAGTTTGTGACTACAAGCAGCAACTTTCAGACCTTCACTTGAGAATCCTAATTACTGATGAAAGTTTTTTTTAAGTATTTTAGTCTTTGATGATGTGTAGTACTTGGAGGTAACAATATTAAAATGTAAGTTTTTAATAATGTAGTTTCCAAACTTTCCCATATGTCAGGTCATATTAGGTCATCCCTAATTTTCTTAAAATCACCTAGACCTCAACTTTATGTATTCTAGGAGTGGGCAACTTGATGGCCTGACATTTGAAACAAAATGCAGCACCAGAAAAATACACTGCAAGCTTGTCTCCACTGAGAGCAAATGGAAAGTGAAGCAATGACAAATCCTGTGGACACATACAGTCACTGTACAATGAAAGCAAGTCAGTAATTATCCATCCACACATGCCTCCATGCAGACAGGTTGCCAAACGTTAACGGGCTGACATACAAAGACAGGCACATTCACCTCTGTGGGCAATTTAGGATTCAGTCAAACTTGAATGTCTTTGTACTGTTGGAGGAAACCCACACAGTCACAGGGAGCGCATGTAAACTTCACACCTTGTTATCACTGCCCCCTCTGTTTTGTTTTTTTGGTTGAAATGTAATATGGTCAACAGTGTAACTATATTTGGGTATTTTTCCCCACACTGATAGTTCCTACCTGGTTCTCTTTAGCTGAGGACTCCATGAAGGCAGCATTCCAGGATTCAGCTAATGCTTTTCCCTCTTCACAACTGATGACTCTAAAGAGAATAAAATCACAAGGACGACAGGAGACTCAGAACAAAACGCACATGCTGTATTTCAAAACACAGTCGCAGTGCCTCCTATGACTAACCCACATTATTAAATTAGTTTGAAATCTGCTTATATACGTCATTCCATTGACTCTGTGTTGTATACAGTGAATGCACAAGCCTAAACAAGCACACAAAGACATTGTATTGCTTCCATAACTTACTGCAAATGGCTTCTGTCTTCATTTGGGACACGGGTGAACCAAATATTAACATCTACTCTGTACTATAGAGTGTATTTCAAAAGAAATCTGCATTTCTGCAGGCAGATAATAAGAAACCAAACAGAAATTACTACACAAACTAAAAAAAATGCACTGACCCATGTGCATCCCTACCACTGTCTATTGTACTGTGCACAATTTAGGTGTGTGCTAGCGCTTACCGCTCCATATGTAGGTCGTTCTTGTTTCCGACGAGCATAATTGGAACTCTGCATCGAGGCAAAAGTAAATGCCATGTTGTCATTTGTGCATGATATATGGCATCTGCTTGGAGTAGCTCGGAGAGCAAAATAAAAAGTAGTACTTACTGAACTTTTCCGACCATGTCCAATAGTTTTTCATGGATAACTTGTACAACTTCAAAGCTGGAAGAAATGAGGGGAACGTTTGTTTTTCCTTCACCCCAACTCATTAAGCAGGACATAAAGGATATTTTGCCCAGTTTTGAGAAGTGGAGATAATTGTATACCTTTTATTCGATGTAACTGAATACACCAGTATGTAACCGTTGATATCAATGGAGTAAGTCTGTGGGAAGATTGAGTATTCATCCTGGAAAAGGATTTAAAAGTGAAGATATTAGCATGTAATGTTACAACACACATTTATAAAAATCAATAAAACCACTGGCAGGCCCTGTGTCATACCTGCCCTGCTGTGTCTACAAGCTGGAGATGGTACTCTTGTCCATTTATTGTGATCATTTTAGTAAATGCTGCAAATAAAAGAAAACACAAATTAGAATAAGACATTTTTATGTAGATCGGGCAATAAATGTATTTTCTCGCATAAATATAACAAACACAACTGTGCAACTACACAATACAATCCAGCTGAGTGAATCTTTATTCCTCTCTGCAAGACATACAAGACACAACCCAGTTATGGATCCATTTCAGTGAGCGTATTCAGGAGAGGAATGTCAATATCTGCCTGGAGATGGGTCATATTATCTCCAGCAGGACAGTGGGCATGCATAGTCTACAGCATCTCACTGATAAGGCTGACGCTTCACTTTACGTTAACCATCCAGGGATTATTTATAGACAACATATTCGAGAAACTGCCATGTCCCTGCCTCCTGGCTGGCCTGCCTCTTTTCCTCCCTCCCTCCTGTGTGTGTGAGTGTGTGTGTGCACGCTTGTGTGTACTCGTGCACACGTTTAGGATCCATGGCTGTTCCTCCAGAGACGGATCCTAGAAGTAGTTTCTGCCCGCATGGTCTTGCACCTGTGGTCCCTGCTCCAAGTTACTCACCTGTGGGCTATCATGATGATTGAGATGCTGGCTTTAAAAGATGGAAGCTTCTTCAAGCCGATACCTTCACATCACTAGTGGTAACACAAAGCTTGGTTCCCTGAACAAAATGTTAAGTCATTCGGTTAATGTCAGTTTGGCTGTTCACCTTTTTCCTTTCTCCCTCCAGTCCGCCAGCACCAGGAGGATAGGAAACGCTGTCACAGCGGAGCAGAGAAAGCAGAGAGGAGTGCGGGGGAACCCAGCCTCGGCCGCCCACCGGCTCTAAGGACTGTGTTGTTTTTTTTCCCTCCTGAATTAAACTCATTTAAACTTACCACCATGTTCTGTGTTCAGGTTAAAGACGGAGCTGCCGAAGTCGGACGCAGAAGCCGGGCCTCCTCCGCCAGCTGAGGAATCTCCGCCTCCCTCCGCTGGTCAGATCGCAGGATTTATTCTGACTCCAGAAGTCTTCTAGAGTGAGTGGGGGAAATGCCAGGGATTTCTCACACAGTGTTTAGACAACTCAGCCACTCCTTCTCCTCTGATGGAGCAAAAATTACCTACCTGGTTCTCAGAAGTGGGAGCCCTTAGATGGGCTCAGGCAGAGCTAGCAGCAGACATGAACATTACCTTTGAAAACTTTTTGGATAAATTTAAACAAGTTTTTGAAAAAGACTAAGGGGCTGATTTAGCTGAACAAAAATTTTTTAACCTTAAGCAAGGGAATAGAAGTGTGGCTGATTATGATGATCACATTCGGTAATACTGCTGCTTAAAGAACTGCAGTTCCCGGCGGCCTTGGACTCACCAGGGTTTTGGACCCGAAAATGACTCAACAGCCCAAACCCATGCCATACTTCGAGGGCAGAGGCAATTCGCCAATAAATGTCCAGACTGGTTAAAAGAAAGCACCCGTGGGGACACTGTCAGGCAAAAACGGTAAGCAATTATCCCTATTTAAACTGTTTCTCTCTGCTTCCTTATCTAACCATCCTCATTCAGTCACTATCCCAGCACTGGCCGATTCCTGGGAAGAGCAGAACTTTTTGGATCAAGGATTGGCATTGCAACCACAACTAAATCTGGAAACTTTCTCGGTAGCCCTCCAGGTCACGGCCCTAAACAGAAAACACATGGAGCATGTGACTCACTCTACAGGCCCTGTCCATCTTCTCCAGCAATCGCAGTGAGTAACTGAGTTTTTTCATCTATGATGCTCCCGATATGCCGTTGGTGTTAGGCTACCTCTGGTTAACAGTTCACAACCCCTCTATTGATTGGGGCCACCTGATGGTTTCTGGCTGGAGTCCTCACTGACATGAGGTATGTCTGCACTCTGCTTCTCCTCCTGGCTGTATTCCTGCCCTGGGTCCAAACTGTCACTTGATCAATATGCCGAAACTCACTACGATTTTACCAGTGACAGCGAGAAGAGGAAATGGCTGCAGTTGATAAGGTATGTTACAATCTTCTGTAATTGTGAACATTCACTGGTTCTGCATTGCTGCTTATTTAGGAGCATTCGGACCCGGAAATGACGTCAGACGTAAAGACCGAATAGAGATCTGAATGTTATTACTGTCAAAAATAAATATCCACTGCCTTTAATATCTTGTGTGTTTGAACTGTTACAGGGAGCCATCTTCTTCACCAAGCAGGACCTGAGGAACACTTACCATTTTGTTCACATTAAAGAGGGTGACGAGAGGAAGACTGCTTTTAACATCCATTTGGGGCACTTTGAGTATCTGGTCATGTCCTTTGGCCTAACCAGGCCTTGGTGAACAACGTGCTCTGGGGTTTTCTCAACCACTTTGTCTTCATCTACCTCGAAGATATCCTAATCTATTCCAAGTCTCTCGACAAATACAGAGTCCACCTCCAGGCACTGCAAAGACTGTTGGAAAACAAGCTGTTTGTTAAAGGCGAGAAGCGTGAGTTCCATGTGGTGACGGTTTCCTTCTTGGGGTACATTATATAGAGAGAAGGCAGATAAAGGCTGATCTGTACAAGCTGCCCTGAAATGACCTGAACCCACAAGTCGTAAGGAATTACAGAGCTTTCTGCAGTTTGCAAACTTTTACCAGCAATTTATCAGCAACTTTAGCAAACTTGCTCTGCCTGTAACTAATCTCACTTTTCCAAAAGGTCCTGTTTTCCTGGAACTCCCATCCTCATACACTATGAAGCAGTTTATTGTGGAAGTCACCGCTAATAACACTGGGGTAGGAGCCATACTGTCTCAACAATCTGATGACAAAATGTGCCCATGTGGTTTCTTCTCTCGTCGTCGCTCTCCTGCTGAGCAGAATTACAATGTGGGTGACTGGGAGCTTTTGGCAGTGAAGCTGGCTCTGGAAGAATGGAGGCACTGACTTGACGGCTCAGGCAGACCACAAGAATCTCCCTTACATTCGACTGGTCAAGCAACTAAATGCCAGGCAAGCCAGGTGGGCCTTATTCTTTACCCGGTATAATTTTCACACTAGCTTCCACAGCAAGCCAGACGCTCTTTCCCAGCAATTCTCCCATTCAGAAGCCCTGGACAAACCTGCAACCAGCCTGTGTTGTTGGAGAGGCTATCTGGAAGGTGGAGTAATTGGTCAGAATGGCCTAACAGATCGAGCCTGACCCCAGAGGCGTGCCATCAAACACACTCCCTTCTCTGCAGCCATCTGTTCACAAGTCCACCGGGCCCAACGGTAACATTTCAATGTCTTACCAGTCAATACAGGACCATAACCTTCCTTTGAAGGATGTTCTGGTGCACGTTCCTAGCCAAAGACCCTCAGGAATAGGGATGGGAATCGAGAACCTGCTCCCAGTAACTGATTTCCTTGGAATCGTTAGTCTGCTTGCTTAACAGTTCCACTTATCGATTCCACTGACGTGAGGACGTATTTGCGATTATGCCACACACCGGAATATATCCAACAGCATCGAGACAGTAGCGTCAAGATAAAAAGCATTACAAAATTATGTTCAGTGTTTCAACAACACCAACAGCTGTTTTACGTGCAGTCTGCGCACGCTGCAAGCGCAAAAAGGCGGAGCTGTCACTGAGACGCTGAGCTCGCAAAAAGACACGTTTTCTACTGTCCAAAGCAGCAGCGCTTTTTCCTGTAACCACCATTAAAAACTTCGGTGGGAAACAGCTGGAGGTCCTTCATCAACCACCTGATCAGTAAGTCAAGAAAGAGAACTTTGTAGCTGCTCCATCCACCACTGTTTGTTTCATACAGAAAAAAAATTCAGTAAGGAAGTTAAAATATGAAGATGAATTGTTAATACGAAAAAAGTATCTCTAACCAGATCGATTAATTAATGGAAAATTAATAGTTGCAACCCCATTTTGATGTACTGCTTTCACTATACTGTATGAATAATCTCCATCTCCTGTAACATTTCGTTGATGACTGCCAGAGTCTGGCTGGCTCAGAGGCTCCTTCTTGCACACCTTGCATTTGTATTTTTTGTTAAAATGTTAAAATATTCATAGTTAATTTTTAAATAGGAATCTTTTTTTTATATACCAGTTTAAAAATTATTCAACTTTACATTAAAAAGAGTTAATGCAAACCATTATTATGGTATATTTTATTCAGTAACCCAATGAGAATCGATAAGAGAATTTATAAGGAATCGAATCGATAAGTGATATCGATAATTGAATCGGAATCGCTAAATTCTTATCAATTCCCATCCCTAATCAGGAATACATCTCCGCCTGCCTAGTCTCCTCCCACACCAAACCCACTACACAACATTGTGCTGGACTCCTGCGACCCTTACCTGTGCCTGGTCTACCTTGGTCCCACATTCCTGTGGACTTTGTCACCAGCGTGCCTCCATCAGCAGGTAACACTGTCATTCTCACAATCCTAGTTTGGTTCTCTAAGGCTCTGCACTTTGCGGCCCTTCTAAAACTTCATTCTGCTCTGGAGACAACGCAGCTCCTCATCGACCATGAGTTCCAGCTCCATGAGATCCTGGCAGACAGCATGCTGGATCATGGCTCCCAGTTCACCTTGCAGATCTGGAAATAGTTCTGCTCAGCCATCGGAGCTAAGGTTAGTCTCTCTTCTGGCTATCACCCACAGACAAATGGGCAGACCAAGACAGCTAATCAAGAGTTGGAGGTGCAATCAAATCAATCTACATGGAGCAGCCATCTGGCATGTGCCGAATATGCCCATAACTCAATGACGTGCTCAGCAACTGGCCTGTCCCCTTTTGAAGCCTCTCTGGAGTACCAGCTAACCGTTTCTGACCCAGGAGCAAGAACTGGCAGTTCCCTCCATCCAGCTACATCTGTGTGTCTGTCAGTGGCTGTGGAGGGCCACCAAAGCAGCTCTCCTTCGGACACTGGACCAAAACAAGCGGTTGGCTGACCGTCATTGCACACCTGCTCCAGACTACTCACTGGGTCAGAAAATTTGATTATCGACCAAGAACATTCAATTAAGAGCTGAATCCCAAAAAACTTTCTCCCAATTTCATTGGACCATTCGAAATTGATTCTCTGATCAACCCCATCAACATACGCCTCAAGTTACCCAGACGTATGAGGATCCACAATGCATTCCATGTCTCCCAACTGAAACCTATCTTGTCCAGCCCGCTGATTGTCACGTTGCTAATGATAACACAAAGCTTGGCTCCCTCAACAAAACATTTACTCATTCGGATATTATCACTTTCGCTGCTCACCTTTTTCCCTCCTCCCTCCAGCTCGCAGCAGCAGGAGGATAGGAAACGCTGTCACAGCAGAGCCGAGAAAGAAGAGAGGAGTGTGTGGAAACCCAGCCTTAGCCACCCGCCAGCTCTAAGGACTGTGTTGTTTTTTCCCTCCTGAATAAAACTCATTTAACCTTACCACCGTTCTCTGCGCTTCTATTCAGGTTAAAGACAAAGCCTGACAGAAACATAGGGTGGTACAGCATGTGAGCAAACATGTCAGGGTGAAGAGAAACAGCTTAGAGGTTTAGGCTCAAATCTCAGGAGTGTCTGGGATTAGGTCTGTTTTTACATTGATGAATTACTGCGTTTTCTCCTGCGCTCCAAAAAAGGTAATTTTAAATTGTCTTGAAACTAAGTTCCTTTTCTTAGCTAAAGACATCCTGCTGCATGTCAATCAGAGAGAAACATTTATCTCAACCAAACAGCGCACCAGCTGATATCTCAAAAGAAAGTTCTCTCTTTCCGGTTGAAAGTGTGGAAAGTGGTGGAATCAGCTGTTGCAGTGTTTGAACACATTTGTTTAGAGGGAACATTGCACCCTGCCGAGTAACAACAGTCTTTCAAATCATTATTTTTCAACATAAAGCTATCAAGATATACAATTTAGATTTTGAGAACTGCTCATACAAGCTTTAAAAATAATTTTAAATGTACATAATGACACATATAGGCAAGGTTTTCTCTGACATTGCACTTCAGTGTGAGGAATTTAGGCTTGAGCAAAATATAAAACACATTGAATTAATGAATTAGAGTTGCAACAATTTATTAGGAAAGTCACCAAAAACTGAACACTGTCACACAGCAAATTAATTAAGTTGCTTTTTAAGCTCATAAAAGGGTCAGTTATGAGAGTCATGCTGTGCCTCAAAACCTTGTTATAACCTAAAAACTAAATTAAATCCAAAAAAGTGGAATATGCAAAATATAAATGCATTCAACTGATTGTAACATGAGGTACTACAAAGAGCAGAGTATCATCAACCTCCCTTGTGTTTCGCATTTGGACATTACTGTGTCAGTGATATGGGGCTCTATATAAGACCACAGATTAACTATTTAATAGAGCCCAACCGATATATTGGCCCCACTGGTATATCGGTTGGACTCTATTAAATTGGCAAATAGCTAATATTGGCCCATATTAGGTGTTTCGGCATTTATAAAGTCTAATGAATGAAAAAAAAATTAAATAAGAGAAGAGAGAAACACCCTTCAACTGTGTTATAAGTGTTGATGTTGCATAGTTTATCCACCAGAGGGCACACTGCAAATTTCATTGTTAGCAACAGGTGTTTGGACATAGCAAACACAGGAACCAGGTTACTCCACAACTTGCTGTGACAGTAACTGACAAATGTGTAATGCTGGGCTGAGAAATAAAAACAAACTCGAGATAAATAAACTGCTGTTACACAGTAAGAAACAACACTGAGGACAGGCTAATATAGGAAAAGCTACTTTAGGGCCAGTATACCTACGTTTCAATTACTTACTGAGAAGGCACATAGGGACCTGAGTAAGTAAACAGTTTCCCAGGAGAAACCTGGTTTGTGTATGAATGTCAAAAAAATCCCCACTTACTGTTTTCTATTGTTGGGTCATAAGAATCAACAAACTGGCCTTCCACAAACTGGATGGTCAAGGAGGACTTTCCTGCAAACACACACATGACATTTACCCTCAGATTAAAGAAGTCACTGTAGAAATAATAGATAAAATCAGCACAAATCATCACCGTCATGGATTTCGTTGGGCTCAGTCTCTTAAAAGTAAATGGGACCAAAGACTGATACAAAAAAAAAAATCCAAATATTCAGATAATACCTGCGAAGTGTCCCAAAATGCACCACACAAAGCATACTATAATACTGCTGAATGTTTTTAGAAATTTTAGAAGTTACTACAAAGAAGGGAACCATGAACACATCGCGCGTCTCAGTGGAAATATCAGAGGGTTTGTAGTTAGTGCTGTCATGCTGCCCGGGCCTCCAGTTGTGCTATCTGTGTGTGCCATCTTGCCATCCTCAACATCCTTTAACCACACACAAGCTGCGCTTCTGCGCCTCGTCGCTTTTACGCAAAACAAAATAAACCGCAAAGTAAATGCGTCAAATCCGTCTGGCCTTTACGTTGTATGGCACTGCCTAACATGGCACCAAGGTTAAGGGGTAATGGAAACCTATCAGTAATATAGATTACAATATCTCTCTTGCACACATTATACGAGGCCTCTTGTGCTCACACCGCAAAACCACGTCTCACCTGGTGGCGCTCAATCGCCCGCTCTGAGATGCTGCGTGTCAGATGCTACTCCCTATAATTTAATTTTATTTTAGGCGCAAAGCGCTCTCCTACTGGACTCGCACTGGCCCGAAAGGCCGCTAAAAATCTAGGCTCCGTGTCTAACTCGACCCCCCCTTTAGATCCCCTTCCCCGCAGTCCCCGGCATCTGTTCCATACTCACCTACGGATCTGTACCCGAGGATGGCGATTTTTCGTGATTTCGGCTGCGGCATGTCTCCTTCTGGTTATCGCATCTAGTCCTCGGGGTCTACCGCAACCTCCAACCGGAATGGCATCCAAATTCAAGGGACGCGGAGAATGGTCATGCAGCCTCCAGACAGCAGCGGGAATCCCTCTCCTTTGTTGCTTTTATGTGGATTTTGTTTTTACGTCAAAGACTGAAAAAACGTAATCTCGGGTCACACTAGAAAAGCGTGGAGTATCTATACATCTACAATAACTGCGTCACTCCCCTTTGCAAAGTAATGAATTAGTAATTGATACTTTTTCCTGATTGGCTAGACGAAGGGTAGAGGCGGACGATGGTGGCGCATGTAAAGCTCTAATTGGATAAGGCAGCTGTTC
>VUQJ01021139.1:16616-27136 GCA_015108635.1 Andinoacara biseriatus | reverse complement strand
GGTAAGTGATTAATGAAAAAAAAATCATTCTTCGTTTTACGAGCATTTCTCGGCACACGGCATCCATACAGATGAATGACCGAACAGGTTTTTCCCCTTAGTTTTTTGACTACACGTGTAAACCTCCCATCTTTGCACATGGAGAATCTAAACACTGTCCCAATCCTGGGGTGACCTCAGGGGAGATGAGTTTTCAGGACCACCCTACACTCTAAAGCACCGGTTTACACCGGAAGGCTATCTCCAAACCTCAGATGGGTTCAGGGACTGTGTAGAACCTGTTCCAGCTGCTTGTATGCTTGTAGGGTTCTCTCCCCTAGTTTGAATTGAAGAAACACATTGGTTTAATCAAGATCTAAATAAATAGGTCACATTTATCTGCTCATAGCCTACTGCATGTAGTTCCTTTGTTACCGCAAAATATGCCCTTCATCTGCAATTTACTGCGTCAGCATCTTGAAGCTGACAGACCTTGCACGTGTCCAAAATCAAGACCAGTTCTCATTTCCCAAAGTTTAATGTTTTACAAAACACAGCACTGAATCAGAGTTTGTCCCACAATTACATCCAAGAAAGTTCAGATTTCAGCTGTCCAGCACTGATGTTCTCTGGGCACAATAACAGGTCTCTTTTATTTCAGCACTGTGTAATTCTCTATTCAAGCCCTTTCCTTTTCATTCTCACAGTTTGTTTCCCATCCACCCTTGCCCTGTATATCTCCTTTCTTCTCTATCACAGCTTTCTCACACTGTTCCTCCACATTTGCTCACTCCATGAGCGATACTATACAAAACACTGTCAATCAGCAACACCAAAAGGATTGTGCACCACAACTTGACCTAAATGCAAATATGGAAACACAAATTGAAGTTGATCTTATGAATCACAGTCTTACATACAGCAATCTTTTCACTGACTCCTGTCCTGCCCTTTAAACCAAATTACAGCCTAAATCGAGGGTATCTCTGTGCAGAATCAGCTTGGTTGACTGCACAAAATAATGTGCAGCTGCCTCTAACTGCTTCCTTGTTCTGGGGTCCACACAGCAACATGAAAATAGCTTCCACATGTCCTTTAAACACAGGAGGGAAATGAAAAAACCTGACCGATGGAGAGAGGGGAAAGAAGAAGAAGAAGAAAAAGAAGAAACAAAACGGCGATAAGATGGCTTGCAATTTTAATTCTATGATTTTTGGTGGAGAACCATTTCCAAATGTCAAATTCCACAATTTGAATATTGTATAACACAGTATGCTGGAAATATTTCATTTAATCTGACGTGTTGATGTTCGTTGTGCATCTTGTTGACTTGGTAATTCATGTTTAGCATAACTGCAATATCTGCAAAAGAGACAATCTTAATTTATGTCACAAAAGCAAAGAATGAACACAAAAAAACTTGAAAAAGCTTGAATTCATGGGTGTTACCAATAGCAATGTGATTCTACAACAAATAATGCGCTGACGCCTCCTCCAAATCTACCCCTGCAGCATAATCCACTCCTTTTCTGTCCATCTGTTTGCTTACTAATTTCGGACCACCTGTATTTTTTTTTCCCCCAAAAAGCAGCCAAATGCATTGTGCAAATCATCTGCTTTTGTTGGCTAAATGTAGCAAATGCGCACAAATAAAGTCAACAGCCCATCTGTCAGAATTATGTAAAAGAAAAACACAGTATCATCACTACACTTCCATTGCAGGGCTTATTAAATGACAGTGGACCACCATCACTGCATTTTACTTTTTTGCAACACACTTTTTGGCAAAAACATGAATTCTGGGAGAGCCCATGTACAGCGTCTATCTGCATCATGTGCAGCAGAGACTCAAGCCGCACACGTGACGAGTTACTGTAAAAAAATTGACCAGTTAAACAGTTGAACCACCACATGTGGAGCAATAAAATTCTTTTAGTAGTGCTTCTGGTATACAGTGGGCAAAGAGCTCTGCAGTTTACTTTAATACACCGCTCACTGTGAAACCTTAATGTTTTGTGAGTGGAAAAAACGAACTGAGGTTGGTTTTGAGATCAGAGAGTTCATATAGTTATCTTTTATCTGTCTTATAAAGTATGGCATGTTACTAAAGATGAAGAAAAAAATGAACGTCAAGTAGGCAACACAACTGGCTAAAGTTCTCAGATGGGACCTCATGTACAATGCACAAAGAAGCAAAACCCTTCATGTTAGCATAATTATTGTCTGCTTATTTTGGAGCGTAATTCCCCTGGACTGGATCACGTATATGCTGTATTCCCTGCTGGGTTATAAAAATCACTGGCTACTGAACATCAAGCTGCTTCCAATCCATTCCTTTGCTTTCCCACCAGCAGTAATGTGACAAAAAATACAGTTCTTCCAGTTCTGGAAGCTTTTTGCAGATTCAATGTTAAATGCATCACTGATGATGCTGTACGGGTGCAGGAAAATATCAGAGTCTGTTTTTGTCATCTGCCTGGTTTATCGTAGCAGCAAGTTTGTTGACATTCAGAGGTAATTTTTCTTTCAGAGCCTGACGCAATGTGGAAACACTGAATGTGCCTCTGGTTAACAAAACATGATGCACACTGTGATTTGCTACACTATATTGCCAAAAGTCTTCACTCATCCAACTAAATCATTTAATTTAGGCGTTCCAGTCTCTTCCACGGCCACAGGTGTATAAAACCAAGCACCTAGGCATGCAGACTGCTTCTACAAACATTTGTGAAAGAATGGGTCGCTCTCAGGAGCTCAGTGAAATTCCAGTGTGGTACCCTGATAGGATGCCACCTGTCTTGAAATTTTCTCACTACTAAATATTCCACAGTCAGATGTTAGTGGTATTATAACAAAGTGGAAGTGATTGGGAACTAAAGCAACTCAGCCACAAAGTTGTAGGCCACGTAAAGTCAAAGAGCAGGGACAGTGGATGCCGAGGAATAGCATGCAGAGGTCGGCAGTTTTCTGCAGTCACTCACTACAGACCTCCAAACCTCATGTGTCCTTCAGATTAGTTCAAGAGAGCTTTATGGAATGGGTTCCCATGGCTGATGCAATGCAAAGAGTTGGGTGCAGTGGTGTAAAGCATGATGCTACTGGAATCTAGAGCAGGGGAGACGTGTTCTCTGGAGTGACAAATCACACTTCTCCGTCTGACAATCTGATGGACAAGTCTGGCTTTGGTGGTTCCCAGAAGAATTGTACTTGTCTGACTGCGTTGTGCCGAGTGTAAAATTTGGTGGAGGGGGGATTATGGTGTGGTTTTTTTTTTTTCAGGAGTTGGGCTCGGCCTCCTTCCTGTTCCAACATAACTGCACATCCAGGGGTGGGCTGGGGTTGAAATTCAGCCGGGGAGCTGCTGTGCTAAATTGGATAAAAAAATTAAATAAAATTTCTGATCACCAGCCTGTTCGACCTGGAAATGACCGGCCGTTCAGAAAACCTCCTGAATAACCCGGTGGCCACCACGCCCCTGTGCACATCAGTGCATAAAGAAAGGTCCATAAAGACATGAGTGAGTGAGTTTAGTATGGAAGAACTTGACTGGCCTGCACAAAGTCCTGACCTCAACCAGTAGAACCTCTTTGAGATTAATTAGAGCGGAGAATGCGAGCCAGTGTCTTACCTCACAAATGCACTTCTGGAAGAATGGCCAAAAATTCCCATAAACACACTCCTAAACCTTGTGGAAAGCCTTCCCAGAAGAGTTTAAACTGTCAAGCTGCAAAGGGTGGGCTGACATCCCAATAAACCCTGTGGATTAAGAATGGGATGTCACTCAAATTTATAGGCGTATGAAGGCAAAAGAGTGAATACTTTTGGCAAGATAATGCATTTACCACTTTGGGTTTGATTTATGATTGATTGTTGTTGTTTTTTTCAGTACTTGGGCAATGCATAGAATTTCCAAACAAGGTTCTTGATCACCTCCACACATGTCTTATGTAAGAGTGGTTTAAGATTATGTATGAAGCCAAGCGCATGACAGTCAGCACACAACCACAGCAGCCATTACAGTCACAGACAGTAATGAAAGTATAAAATGATCAAATAACAAAATTATTTTCCCATTTGAGTGCAAAGTAAGAGTAAGATACTTTCAGCTGGTCCCTCATTCACAATAGGTCCCTCTGCATGCTTGACATTTTTAACCAGATGCCCCTTTTGACAGAACTCCAAAGGGATTTGTGTGTCTCCTTCCAGGATCTAATTGGGGATCTTTTGCTTGCTAATCATATGTGTGAACCTCCACACCGTGGAGTCGCCCATTTTAGCTTGAAGTATTGCTGCTAAATTACTGCTGACATTTTGAACAACTTAACTTATCCCATCTTTTTAAACTTCTTATTGTAAAAAAAGACTTCCACAGGATCATTGTCCTTCTACGACAACAAAGCTCAGTGTAAAAAAAATAGGGAAAAAAAAAATCACAATTCTTCTCTGCAAACACTTAATAGAAAGCTGACAGTCACATCGATGGCTGTTTTGTAACTACTCCTCTCTCAGCATCACCCCTGACCCCCTAAAAAAGCATCTACACTTGACCACTTGGATGTTCTGACTGATTTTGCACCTACTGTACTGAGGGATAAAGAAGCCTGTTTTCACACTGGGTGAGGCTAGGACCTGGATCACAGTGTTCTATCTAACATAGCGCTGATTCAGCAGAGACCGAGGCCATAACTGTGAGTCTCTACTGAGTCATTCTCAGCATGAGCTGATTCACTGTGATGGAGCCCCAGATTTTCTTTCAGTAACAAGTAGATCTCAGCAGGCCTCAGAGGGATTATGTAACTAGCCTGCTTTCTTCTGCATCCTCAGTGCTCTAAACAGCTATCAGACTACTTTAAAGAAAGATCTTCTGAAAGTCAAAATGAAACAGCATTATAAATTGAATGGACTTTTACTTAAAAACTAATTAAAGCTAGTATCTGGAGCCTTTAATTTGATCAACGGGAAAATAAAATAAAACATGGACACAGAAATAAATGATTTTCGGCATGTATGTGTGCACATGTTTCCAAAAGGTCATTAAAATTTTTTTTAGGTTTTAAGATTTGCTGGCTTTGATTGCAGCTTTTGGAAAAAAAAAACCAAAAAAAAACGCCATTTTGCTGCACTGCTGGAAATGGTTAAACCTAACAGTGATGCACTCCTACAAAAGCGTTCAAAAAAAACATTTGGTCCTGTTTATTTTTTGAGGGGTCCCATATGTCTGTTTAAGTGTCTGAAGCTGCTAAAATGGATTTGTGGGTTTGAATTTTGATAAAATTCTGGGGAAATGATTATCTCATATGCCTTTGTAACAGGCAAGTACAAATAAATATTTGGTACTAATTCTCATGTTTGAATCTCAAGCAATCTGCAGGATAACTAACAAACCAAACCTTGCAATTTGGCAGGAGCCTCTTGATGACCACTAACTACTCACATCTATTCTGCAAAGCAACATAATGGCCGACCTATTGCAGTCTGACTGAATATTCCGCTTACTTTAATTACTGTGGTTGGTCACTTTGTGTTTATTCATCATGTAACATGCATTCACCAATAAGCTGGTAAACATAAAATGGTAAACATAAAATCCAGACTGAACTCCCCATAGCAGGGGCACTGAGAACTTATGCTGATGAGAGCTTGTGTTCATTTATCTACAGGAAACCGGTACATGTAATGCTCACTTAATGACAGCCTGCAGGCAGTGTGCTACAGGATTTGGTAGAGGCACACCGCTGTGCACATGCCTGAGTAACTGACTCTGGTGTGGTTGCTAGATATTTTTCATTTAGCCTTCACTCAGGATATAAAATATTAAAGTATTAAAGTATTACATCTTGATAAAGCACAGGTAAAATAATAAATATAGCATCCATCATCTGAGCCCTTTCATCCTGTGAAAGGCCACAGGGTCCTGGAGTCTCCCTCCCTGCTCAAACTTGGCATGAGTTTAGACAGAGTATAGACAGAGAACCAGTCAGTTACTCATTTTGCGTAACTTGCATGTCTTTGGACTATGGAGGAAAATGATGCCAAACCCACCCGTAGATAAGACAAGAATATGCAAACTCATCAAAGGCAGTAACAGAAAAAAGACATGGTGGACTTAAACTTTGCACTTTTTTTTTTTTAATTAGGTGACATTTCTAATGCATGCATATCTTCACTCCAAATATAAATTATGGTTATTTAAACAGAACAAATGCATGTGAAAAACAGTCAGGTATACTAAAAATAAAGCATGTTATCTCACAAGGACACTAACTAAAGCTTTAGCAACAGGGTAATAAATCAGTCATCGGGAATTTAATTGAATCTCCCAGAATCCTTTATCTCAGCATGAGCAACAACCATTAATGCACCCCGGACTCTACTGGTCTAACTCATGCACAAAATTTAATTAGCTGGACCAATAGAATTACATAATGAGCAGACATCATCAATTGTAATCATTATGCTAACTGTGAGCGATTGTCACAGTCCTGGGTTTTGGGTCATTTTGGTTAGTATATTTGAGTTTCTGTTTAGGCATTTCTGCCGTTCTGATTTTTGTGTTTTGTTGGTTGAGTTTTGAAATCCTGTTTTGATGTCTCATCATTCGAGTAATATTGAGCTTCAGTTTTATTTTATTATTTGAGTTCTGTTTCCTCTTTATTTTTCGTGGGCTTTCGTCATTCATAATGGTTTAAAGTACAGTCACAAACAGTCACAAACAGTACTGTCACAGTTTCACAATGTAACAATGGCAAAAAAAAAAATTCCCATAAATGATATTGTGGTAGCTACAGAATTTTTTTTAAAAAGCAAAACTTTTAGCAGTAAATGTAATCTTTAACCATAACTATTCAAAATCACTCAAAAAGCAAATTTACACTATTCTTCATGATGTTATAATATGCGCAATGCATGCTTATTGTGTTGCCCCAATTTCACAATTTCCCCAAACATTAAGAGTGTGTAACTGTTTCTCACTTCTGAATGTGCAGGGCAACAATATGGCTCTCCTCACTGAATCACTGCCCCTGTACACTGCAGGTCTCTGAATGTTCTACACTTAAAACATTTTTGTTGACTGCAGTTCATCATAGCTGAAATATTTTATGCATTGTTCACTAACAAATGACCAAGCATTTAGCATCATTTGTAATGATTAAGAATCTGTAACGGGGTTTCTACTTGTTTGTTCAAGTGATTCTTGCACTAATTGAATGTGTGATGCAGCAATGATGACTGATGCCATTAAACTAGCATTCTGCATTAACCTATTCTGTGTCATGGTGATAAGGCCCCGTACACTGATACTGCACACCCTCACAGGATAATATGCCAGTTGACATAATGTAGATTCTGAAACATGTACTAATCAGTTCACTCACAGACAGCTTAAAACATGGATGTACTTTCCAGGTTGTAAAAATATTCAATTTGAAGTATTTTAAATCCTCCAGTCTAACTAAAGTCCACCAGATGGTGATAGCTCTAGCTGCAAAAAGACTTGTTACCCTATAGAAGTGTATGGAAAACTGACTTTCTGTCTTGACCTCTGTAAACACTTTCCTATTGAGTTTATGAGCTCAGTCACTTTTTTGGGTCATACTGAATAAATAAAAAAATCATTTGTTTGGTAAATGTTTGTCATACTAGAATCCACCTTGGCCGGTGCTTTTCTGTGTGGAGTTTGCATGTTCTCCTCACGTCTGCGTGGGTTTTCTCCGGGTATTCCCGTTTCCTCCCACAGTCCAGAGACATGCAGTTAGTGGGCTTAGGTTAATTGGTGATTCTAAATTGCCCGTAGCTGCGAATGGTTGTCTGTCTCTCTGTGTTGGCCCTGCGACAGCCTGGCGACCTGTGCAGGGTGTACCCTGCCTCTCACCCTGTCGGCTGGGATACGCTCCAGCCAATGGCTGTGCAGTCTCACGGTCAGCCCTGCCCTTCCTTGGCACATCCAGGTTTTTGCAACCAGGATGGCGATGGTGGAAATCTCGAGGCTTCAAAACAGGACTTGAGAAATTAATGGGTGAGATTACAGTAACTGTGTTCATCTTTTATACTGTCCATGACTGTAGTAAAGAGCAATATGGATCCAGCTACTGACCCTGTATAAGTAGTGAAAAATGAAATGCAGGGAACATATTGTTCGTGGTCAGTGTGCCCACAGTGTGTGGTGTTACATAAGATGCATTGCTTACTCTGACAGAGCATGCTTATCATACTGTCGGTAGCTGCATGCTTTGCTATTTATCAAGATCTTTTTGAGTTTCATATTGTGAGTAATTAATCGACACTGTAACTCACATGGTAGCTGTGCAGAAAACAAGTTGACTTCCTCTACAGAGATTTTATTTTGAATAGAATAATGAAATAAAATAAAGACTGATGTAGGCTCATGAATAAGTAAGAGGATCCATCAAGAGAGAAAATGAAATCATGGGGCATAACAAAACATTTATTACCTTTGCACGGTAGGGTTTCTGAGGAGCAGAACTAGCCTCAAGTATCATCCTCTCTGCTTTGGAGTAGAGAAGCATGTAAAACACATGTGACATCAAACTGCACTGACCCTTTAAAAACTTTAAGTTTACTATGAAGTACCACACAATTCTTCTCATAATTACACAATAAGAGACCACTGGAATTTCGCCCATCTGCCCAAGTTATTGGGTCATCATATTCCTTTCAGATAGATACTTTTTTCATCAAAACAGACAAAAATTGTGATGCACACCTCACCAGCAAACTGTAACTTAAGGTAATTATGTACAGCACAGCATATATTCCATTCATCTTGAAGATTATTTCCCAGCTAGGAGATGGAGGTCTTAAAAACAACTGGATTGTAATTTGTGCTCCTCAAATGAAGCATGGTGTTCTAATGTCAGATTCTGGCTTAAACTCCAGTGTAATTCTTTCTGCAAATTCCCATCGTAACTTGTGGCAAATCAGCAGCTGGAACAGGAGACAAGATGGATCACTGGAGTGACAGCCAGCAAAACACCCACAGAAATTTCAGCAAGGATCCATGACTGACTGTGCATGCAGGCATGCTGCACAACCCCCCCCCCCCAAAAAAAAAACAGACATGCACACTGAGACCAGTGACAGATTCTTGCAAGGATTTAAGATTTGTAAAAATTACTTGTAATATTTTGGTTTTGAGCAATAGTTTCTGAAGTTTTCCGAAGAGCTTGCAAAGTTGCTTTTGCTCCTTTTCCTGTTCACACATTTTCAGCCTAGTCCTTGTTTACTTGTTTGTTAAACCACTTAACACTGATGCCAAATATTGACTTTCAAGCTCATTAGAATTTTACTGTATTTATATACACTGCATTTCCCTGTATGTTCGCACGTTTCAGTAAACCACTGCACTTATTTCCCATTTTCCTTGCAAAATATAAAAAAAGTGAGGGGTGATTCAAGACTTTTGCACAGAACTGCAATTCCAGTCCAATCCAAATTTCTTCTAAAGACCTGTTAGACACTAATAGGCAGGAAATATTTCTGCAGACCAAGTATAGTGCTCAGGAAAGGGTCAAAAAACACAACAAAGAGCACAAGCTCTGTACACCTCCAGAACAGGCACAGTCCACTTACTGTAGGCTCCACACCACAACTCACAGAAACCAAATGATCCAGATCTAATGTCTGGGTAACAGACACCACAGGAGTCATTTGAATCACTGTGTCCTTGCAGTAAAGTTTTATTAGGGATGAACTGTTTGACACAGTAGCAACAAATGATGAGTACGGTCACCAGATTCAGAGAAATTCATCTGTACCTGCATCAAAGTCCACAAATAGCAGCATGAAAAGGTTCATTTATGATGCTGAAATCCTTGTTTAAATAAGTTTAATCTATCAACAGTGCATACACACAATTTCATGGAAATGTGTCCTGATCTGATTACAGTGTGTTGCTCTAAATCCAGAGTGCCTGATACACACATGCTAAGCACACACACGAGCACACTGAAAACCTGAAAACATAACAGAATGCAGTTTAGAAGAAATGAGCACCAGCTTTGAGAGACTGTGTGACATGTTCACATTAAATACCAAATGTTAGCCCGGGGAAGTGACTTAGTCATGATAATTGGACGCTTCAAAACTTTAAACTTATAAAAAAAATGCTCAGAGTTCAAAAAGAGACCCTCCCATGCTTCCTCTGTGGATGTAATGACTCTCCTTCACACTTCTCGGGCACAATGTGGCATTCATACCAATCAGACTCAGCCTGCCTCAAAAAAAGTCTCACTTTCTTTCTGCTTTTTCAACCACCCAGCATTGCTTTTTTGGGGGGTGTTTTCAGACGGACTTATTATAATGAGAAATGAGCAATAATGACACTGCTGTCAAAAGAAAAAAAGAGTTACGTTTTTGTAAATGTTCAAAGTAGAGCAAAGAGCTACTGTGAGATCCTGCTAAGTTGTTAGAGGTGCTAAGAGCAATGGTGAAGAATCCTTGGCAAAACAACCCTAGAGGCTACAAGATTGTTTCTCAAAGTGACAACGGAAGACACTATCAGCAACAACAGTTTATAGCGT
>VUQJ01021129.1:7217-29526 GCA_015108635.1 Andinoacara biseriatus | reverse complement strand
CCCCCCCCCCCAAAAAAAAAAAGAAAAAAACCCACAATAAAGCTTAATCCAACTGAAACCAAAAATGTAGAAGAATCATTCCATAAAACGTATTGATAACTGATTTTCGGTCCAGATCTTGTGTAATTTGGTCTAATTTCTACTTAAGAATGACTTTTTGACAGCCATCCTTCTTCTACTGAGACCATTTCTGAGACTTTGGACAACAGTAGATGGATTTAGCGATGGGCCAGGTGCATCTCTCAGGTCTAGTATCAGGTCTTTGCTGGATTTTTTCTTTTTATTAACCTGCCTGTTATGTTTAGAGACAATACCCAGTTAAGAGAGTTAGGTGTCTTTCTTTAATGCTAGAATGATTTAGAAGACAGTGTTAAGTGGCTTAACAAACAAGCAAAAATGACCTTCAAGTGAAAATGATTAGGTTTAAGGACTTGACTGAAAATGAGTGAAAAAGCAGCCAATAGCCAAAGAAAAGTGTGAAAGACTTCCAGAAAGCCTGTAAAACTATTTATCAAGAGCTCAAGTGGGCGAAGACTTTCTAACAGTATTGTATATGTTCTGCATACATTTTGTTAATGTGCACATTGTATAAAACCAGTGAAACAACTGGTTTGTTACAGGAATATTCCTCTGTTTATCTTTAACAGCATGTAATTACTTTCCTGGTTGTTGGAAGGCCGACAAAAAAAACCTGCCAAAACATGTTAATCTCCGTGTGGTCCCACTGACTCAGAGAGACCCCCATTGAAGGCAGACACAGTAACGTTTATTACCAAATCCAACTAGTGAAACAATGAACCGCATTGATGCAAATGGAAGATTAACACAGCCTTACACCCTGAAAATGGATTGATTAGAGGGCTTTCTTCGAAGGAGGTCTTGGGACCCAAAACTAACAAGCCTACAAAATTTTCTAAACACACTGCATGGGAATTTTTACTGGA
This sequence comes from Andinoacara biseriatus, assembly GCA_015108635.1. Classification (NCBI taxonomy): domain Eukaryota; kingdom Metazoa; phylum Chordata; class Actinopteri; order Cichliformes; family Cichlidae; genus Andinoacara; species Andinoacara biseriatus. The sequence goes on along the minus strand of VUQJ01021129.1, from coordinate 28,582 downwards.
AAAGTGCATTATAATGTCATCTTGTTAAGAGTGTCTAAATTTCTGTCTTTGATTTTGCACAGGTCTGCGGGACATGTGAGAAACATGACTGGTACAGTTCGCCAGATTAGACTAAGTAATGATCCATACACCCCGTACTTCCTGCGAGTGGACTGGGCCATAGACCTGGGTGCTGGTTTCACATTAGCTCTCACTGATGGCAGCTCAGCTTGGATTGGAGAAGGTAAAGATTTAAGATGTAATAATAATTACAAATTACCTTAGTTTTAGGCTTGTGTCTAATAGAGAGACTTGCATTTAAAAAAAAAAAATGAACTAGTCTGAGTGGTTACCAGCGCTGCTATTCATCAGGCTGCCATTCATCCAAGCTGTGTAGGCACCTGGCTGACCCCCATATCATAATGTTATAACTGTTGGTCTTTTAACAAGAGGGACAGCGGTGACCTTGTTTCATCATCCTTCTTCACTCCTATGCTGCAGCTTACAGGTGTATAAAGCAGATTAAAATCTACAAGGCTTGTCTTTGTATATAGTAAGCCACTGCGGAGCTTCTGTGTGTATCTGTACATGACTGCCCAGACTCTGGAAGGACATCTGGAACATAACTGCTCCTTAGTTTTCCTTTGCTGTCCATCTGCAGAGCTGACAGGTGGTGATGGGGTTGCAACAGCTACGTGCAGGCCTCTGGCTCGTCAGTGTTCCTCTGTTTCATGTGTTAATTGGGACTTTCAAGCCCACGTTAGCAGCTGTGCAACAGCTGATGACAGTTCCCTTGGTTTCCCTGCATGCTTCCTTTCAAATCCGCGTTCACGTGCATTCATGGGTTACTACATAATTAATGTTTATAGTTCTTGTTCTATAATCTGCTCTTTCCCCTCAGTCCAGTATCTGTCAAGTGTACAGCTTTGACATTATTTAAGAAATGAGAAAAATGCCTTTAAAAGTAAATTAGATGTTTGATAAATGTCTTTTTTTTTTTTGTCAGTTTCAGAGGATGATATGACAAGGGAAGCCAATGATATAGGAGTCCCAAGGGAGAGATATGTAGAAGATCTCCTTCAAGCACTAACAAAAAGTCAAGAAGGAAGAAGAGGACACAAGGAGATCTATTCTTTCAGCCTCTCTTCTGACCACCGTCGTCTTTTGTATGAGAAGACTTGTAATGATTTTTCGGTGAGGACAAATTTGGAGTCAATTTCTACAGTGTTACTTTAATAATAATCATTATATGTAGAGCCCTTTATGTTACAAAGTGCTCAATATAGAAAACAAAGCAACTAGATCAGGGCTCTTCAACTCCAGGCCTCGAGAGCCCCTGTCCTGCAAGTTTTAGATGTGTCCTTGATCCAACACACCTGACTCAAATAGAGAAGTCAATAGCAAGTTCTCCAGAGTCCTGCTAATGACTTCTATTTGACTCAGGTGTGTTGAAGCAGAGACACATCTAAAACCTGCAGGACAGGGGCTCTCGAGGCCTGGAGTTGAAGAGCCCTGATCTAGATCATTAAATAAACAAACACGTAACCACAAACGCATTTACACTGAAATATAAATGAAATTCTGTAAAGTAGGAAAGACTTTTTATAAAAAGTATGCATTAAAAGAAGTGTTGAGTCACTTTGACTCACAGATAAACTGATAAGAATTTGGTGTTCAAAGGTCAAGGTCACAGTGACCTTTACAAAACTTGTTTATGACAATAATACATAGATGTAAACTGTAAGTGGACTATCTGTGTAGATTTTCAGTCATCCAAGTCATAGTAGTCTATAGAGCTTGAAAAAAGGCGACTGGACTTCTTTTTATTTCTTGAAGACATTTCACCTCTCATCTGAAAGTAAGTGGACTGGTTGGCGGAGGCTCTAATGTTAAGCAATCAATTAATATTTTTAACCTCCTGAGGTAAACATATTAATTGATTGCTTTTTTGTGACCTCTGTCATGGTCACAAAAATATTAAATTGAAAAATAGTTTTTCCCTTGGTTCACAGGAACATAAGAGCACAAAGGTTTTTGAATAACATCTGATTACAGAACACCCGTTACATAGACGAGGGTCTTAGCTCCTCTTCATATCAACATAAAGATCTTGTGTCTCTATATATAATCTAGGTTTTCCAAGGTGAACGTCACAACTCCTATCCTGGTCCATTCGTTCTTCAATGCAGACTTTCCAGGATGAGTCTTGCCTTCTAAGCGGCATGTGTGGCGAATAGAAAAGATAGACATAACTATTGTGACGTCCCCCTTTTGTTTGTGAAGTCCCTGATGAAGCCCCCAAGTGAGGGATGGAGCTGACTGTGAAACATCATGCTCACTGGCTAAGAAATACTCAATCATAAGTACTTAGCCAGTGAGCACCTTGCACCAGACCACCTTTCTTGCTATGGCAGTATGTAAAGTAAGGTCTTGTTTTGAATGACCACTGATGCTATGAACTTCTGATGAGGTGACACATTTTTATAGAGCGATGCCAACTCCTTTTAATCTGAGAACCAGGATTATATCCATAACCTTGAGTATTGTTTTTGCTTTCATTACAGTGCAGTGCAAAAGTATTGACAAGGTGATTTGATGGCTAATTAAATATCTGGAAGAACTAATCTTGTTTTATATTTTAGAGCACAAAAAAGATATATCCCTACTGTTTACATCACAGTTGTCACCATGATAACATTTTACAGTTATTCAAATCCAGTGTCATTATATTAGAGCATTATGGAGCAATATGGCATCTGAAACGCCTAAGTTCCAATGGATCTATTTCCAGTGTGTCCACTATTGCATTTGTGTACATGTTTTAATGCAGAGTTATTTTGCAGGCCAGATATTCATAACAAATAAAAAGAGAGTGCTGCTGTTTTTTTTATTTTTTTTTGCTTTGCATGGAGGTGTAAAAAGGTGCAGCTGTTGTAACCTTCCTTTCCTGTAGCTTTGAAGCAGAGGCTCCAGTCATATTTGCTGGAGCTTGTTTTGCATCTTTTGGATCAGTGGTACAGTGTGTATTGGGTAAAACATGATGTAGATCTATCAGTATTTCATCTTGCACAATATCATGCACTCTCCTTTTGTAACCGTTCCCTGAGGACATCTAACGACACACAACAAAATCGAAAGGAAGTCTTCTTGCTTTCTTTTTTTTTTCTTTTTCTTTTTTACAGGGGACCGTTGAAAAGATAAGGTTTATAGTGTCCCTACATTAAAGGAGAATTAGAAAGGCTTGGTGGCCTTCAGGCTACAGACAGGAAGTATTCAGTGCAGTTTGCTACCAGTCATCCAAAGGCAGTGTTATTAGTTAGTGGTCTAATGGCTTTAGCTTGAAAATGAGGAAAGAGGTTGCTGACTCAAGGTTTGTTACATGAGAAGATGGTGTTGGCTTGCATTGTAATGTTGCAAACAACAGTGATTGTCAAATACGGAAAAAAGTTCTGAAATGTGTTATATATAAATAATTTGCTCTCGCAGGCAGGAGTGACACATTTGATGAAGTACATGTCGTGGTGCTTTGGCTTGGTTTTGATGTTAGTTTTTCAAACTGTCAGATGGTGCCTCCAGGGAGAAAGTTACTTTGGGATCTTGTGATGCTGTGCTGGCAGAGGAAGAACCCCAGGAGGTTAGAAACACTGTAGTAACCATAAAACACAGATTTATGGAGAGGGCCATCTCCATCTAACCATGTTAAAAGACAGTTGATTAGACCTCTTTTCTTCAGCTCCTCTTTCTTTGTGTCTATTGTTGTGGGTGATGTGGACAAGTGTGCCTTTACATGCATGTGTTCATGCCCAGACATGTGCAGACATACTGTTGGCTATAACAGAAAAAAAATGGCAGTGATAAGGCAATCAGCCTTTGGGTACCATACTTGACAAAGCTGTTGAGTGAACATTCAGAAACAGAAACACAGATTTACCAAAATGTATCCCAGTTTTAACACAAAATATAATCAACAATGCCTTCCTTGTATTCTTACTATGAATGTAGTAAGGATGCTATTGGAAACATCCCCAACTGTAATTCAACTGAATCAAGTTTTTTTTTAAATGGTTGCTGATGTTTACAATAATTCACACTTAATTTAAGATGACTTAATTATTGTAACACCTTTTGCTTTCTATCAAAAATGCCCGATTACACTTCATTAAATCACCAGCTGTTTTCACACATGATCTCACAACAGTCTGGGGAAATCACTGAGAGCTGCTGTGTCTGATCTGCATCAGAGATTTGCATTCCTACACGCACCTGCATCTGTAGAGGAGAAAAATTGAGGGCTGCAGTGCATGTGTGAAACCGGCTACTGGAACTCATTTGTTCTTTCGTTGTTGCCAAAAAAGTAACCAGACCACACAAAATGATTGACAGTGGCCTAAAACTCTGTAGTCTTCTGGGTTCTTTAAAAAAAATGTCATCAGTGCTTTTTTTGTTGCAGTTATCTAGCACTATGTGCAGAATGTGTGTGGTAAAGCATCCATATGGGGCTATTTATATGAAGTGCAAATCCCCTGTTTAATCTTATTCCTTCTGTTCTTTGTATTTTTCCCTTAATTTGGCCCTGAACACCCGCCCCCCATTTTTTTTGGTTGGGGGGGGGGGGGGGGGTTAAATGTTAGAGTTTAACATATTTCTCTAGCCTAATTTGAGGGTGCAAGTTTCCTTTAGGAAGAGAAGAAAAGAAGGCAACGTCACAACAGGTGGTAAACTTGACATGACGTTAATATTTTATGATTATAACCTCAGACGCTGGAATGATGAATGCAGCCAGCTATTTCTTGTTAAACTACAACTAAGCAGGTGTTTTACACACATAAGTTAAGCATGATCTCCTCCTTATTGCTGTTTAAGAACAAATCTGTCAGAAGTCGAGCGCAGATGCTTGCCTGAACAGTAACTGAAATCTTTTACAAATTAAGGACTTTGCAGTGTTAAATCCCTACGCCTAAGATTATTGTTAGGTCACTTGTTAACATATGCTATCATATTATCATCTAAGATTTTGAGTTAAGTTTTTTTTTTCTCTCTAGGTATCTTCATTGCCTCTGTTTTTGTGTTTTTAACAACTAACATTAAAAAGATAATCTGTCTCCATAAAAAGGCATTTTTCCACTATAAACATGCAGATACAGTGATCAACAAATATGAGTTCTTTGTGTTGTATACTGTACTGTGCAAATAGGAAAAAAAAATAAGTTTAGCAATTTGCCTTTTGTCTTTGGCTTAAATGCAGGCAAAGACAGAGTTTGCATGATTCAAACAAGCATTAAAGTCAATATCTGCTGTGACCACCTTTATTCTCCAACGCAGCCTGAACTTTGTTTGGCAGCTTTATTGTCATTTAGTTAAGTGGTCTTCAGGAATAGTTCTCCAGGCTTCTTGAAGGACATTCAAAGCTCTGCCTTTTGTTCTGTTCTCTGTTAAGATGATCCCACACTGCTTCAATAATGTTGAGGTCTGGGCTCCGAGCAGGCCAATCAATTATAGTGTTCCATTGTGTCCAGGTATGATTTACTGCAATTTGTTTGAGATCACTGTTGTGCTGAAAACTGAAGCCTCAAAGCCTCCACCATGTTTTAGAGATGGCCGTGGACACTCACACACAGACAGAGCTGTAAGCCTCTCACTGACATCATTCTGATCAAAGAGTAGAAAAAACTGACCCCACTGACCCTATTTTTAATATTTATTTTTGATTTTATTTTTACTAGTATTATTACTTGAAACTTTGGCTGTGTTTGCTATGAGCATCCAGCATTTTAACAATATAAATTTTACACAATAATTGTAACCACTAATAAATCAAATACAAATCTTTTAACATAAAGTCACAGACAACTCAAGACAAGCAAACAGCTGTGTAAAAATAGCTAAAAAAAAAAGTGGCTAGGTGCCTATATGCAAGAATTGCTGGAAATCCCGCGTTAATTTTTTGTTAACTTTTTATCTATAAAATCTTCACTTTTGGCCCTTTAATTTGTAATTTTGTAATTTCAGTTTTCATTCGAAGTACTCAGCTCTCAGAAAATGATGGTGCACATGATTTGCTGACAGTTTTAATCTGTCATGTTCGAGGACGTATTGGATGATTTCATACTCCAGAATAAGAGAACTTGGGCTCATACAGTGAATTTTGTGGCTGGTGTCAAGCTGCATAGCTGGAATCCCCAGTGAACTACACGATAACTTTTATTTGACAAAAATAAAACACAGGCATATCTGTGTCTCATTCGTTCGCTTGTGGCTTCAATCATCTTGTGTCAGCTGTCAAAAATTATAGTCCAAATCCTCGTGCTTCGAGGCTGGTGCTGAAATATGACCTAAAGTGAAAGTGACAGGTTTTAGAAAATCACAGGAAGCTTCTGGATAACTGATAATGGCTTTTTTCTTTGTGTGTGTGTGTGTGTGTGTGTGTGTGCGTGCGTGCGTGCCCGCGCATGTGTGTGAAAATTACGGTGCTATTCATACTCCATTATTGTGTACAACGGAGTTGTTTGGCTAGACCAGAGAATTGCTCCCTAAATCCACTTTTGGACATTGCAAATTTTTCGTTGCCATGAAGTGGGCCAAATGCTTTTATTGTGGTTTGAGTTTGAAATTAGAAAAAAGAAAGAAAGAAAGAAAAAAACCCGAGCAGTGGTTCAAAAACCAATAGCAAAAATTAGGACAAATTGGTTGCATGTTTGGCTTTTTGTTCTTCCATTGAAGTCTGGGAAATCGTGGCACAGCTGGAAGCCAGATTTGAACACTAACCTCACAGAAGAGTCTGATACACCAACGCGTCTCTCCTGCTGGTGCCACCTGCAGATTCCTGCAATAGTAGTCAGAGTTGCAGTTGTAGTCTCTACAATGTTAATTTGAATGACTATCAGTGATTAGAATGACTGTTATTCCATTTTTGCTACAACCTCTCTGACGCCAGTCTTCTAAGCAGAAACCAAAGTGACCATTAAGTATTTTCCCACGATATCTGCGCTCTGGTTACTTCAACTTTATATCGTCCTTGCTGCTTATGTTAAAGTATGTCTTATCAGGGACGGACTCACTGCTTTCGCCCCTCACTTCCTGCTCTGTATCTGGCCTCACGCCTCTGCAGAGCGGATAAGGGAACTGATGGGACAAACTGATCTCTGCTTCGATGCCCACACGTCAGAGTGTCTGTGCCCACTCTTGCACAATGTCTCTTTGTATCATGTGCACAGTGCTCACCCACTCACTTCCCTGGTCCCTCAGACACAATAGTTATTTCCAGATAGAGAACGAAAAACTGTTATCAGGGATATGTTCATTATATTTTCCCCATGTTTTCTCTATGTTTTAAATGGACATGAGGTAATTAACTTGGTATTACATTCTGCAGTAATTCTTTGAATTATTGTTATTTTCATATCATTGATTACTGGTTCTTGATTAAAGCAAGTTATTCTCTTATCCTTAGGACCACATTGCGTTTTAGCTCTCCAGCAGTGTGCCAGATGGAGTGACACGGAAAGCTTTCAGTCCTCTGTGGCCACAGTGTGTTATGGTATCATTTTCACTGGGGCTGTGGCTTTGTCCTCGACACCTATGTCAACATTTGACCTTATGGTCTGGGTTTCTAGCTGGAGACACACACACTAACATAAACAAACAGTTAGACCACACACACTGGCCCACATTGAAATGTTGGACAAATTTACATACAGAGAAGTAGATTTTACATCCACAAATCTGGCTAAAAGTGTGTGCAGACTATGTAGATTATTCATCGCTTGCAAGTTCAGAAGAAAGCAGATGAATGAGGCATCTCATTTAATTTTAATGGTATTATCCTCGTCTCGCTGTCCTGAAAGTTAAGTGCTATATGTCATATATCCAGAATTGCTGGAGGCTGAAACAGCTGCTATGACCAGTTTGCTTACTTTAGTGTTGTTGCATTTCAGCAACACAGTCCCCCCCTAAAAAAAAATGTGGTAGTGGGTTGTGCATCACAGATAAACAGTCTGACCTCCCACATCTTGGCAAGTTGCTGGCAGCAGTGTGAAGACTGACCTTTAACTTTATCTCTGTGTCCCAGGAGAGGAGCCCAAGCTCAAGAAAACAAGAACAGAAGAAAGCATTTGTAGTCCTTTGCTTTCTTTCAATGTTCATTACTTACAGAAAAAAATTTACTGTCTGCCACTGATATCTAGAAATTAGCGCGCTGCTTGCCTACATTTTCAGATTTATATTTCTGTTTAGTGTAATCTCTTCTGTTTCCATATGGTAAAGTTAAATGTTTGTTGATGTGGAATTTGTGTGTTTACTGAAGTAGGTCTTCTCAGATGTTCTTAGACCAAAGACAGTAAAACACACTACCTTTGGTATTTTAGAAAAGGAGGAGAATAAATAAACAGCAGCTGACTTTGATTTCCAATGTTAATCCGGTAAATAAAGGATGCTCTTCCAGTAGTTTAGATATCTTTGTCTGGTGTCTTATTAGGGTAATAGAATGTTGACATGCTGGTTAGGAAGATTTTGTGATCATTGTCAGTGGCTAAACCGTTGAAGATAAAGTTTGGCAAAGATGCAGTCATTATTATAGATTGAGAACTTGTATACAAACAACATTCTTTAAAGTATAGAAAAATTAGAGTGCTCAGCAGAGCCTTCACATCCATGAAGCTGATTTATTGCAGGGGCCTACAGTAGAGCACAGCAGAGATTAAGATGCAAATAGTAAGAAGTCAAGGAGAAGTTTGATCTTTTCTCAAACCTCTCTTACATCTTTACTTCAGTGTCTTAAAGCTTACTTCTCACAAATTGTGCATATATGAATACAGACAATAATACAGTTGTGGTCAGAAGTGTACATACAGTCATTATGGTCATGAATTCTTTGGTAATTTTAGGCTTTTAATGATTTATTTGAACTGTTCTTTTCCCACATCACAATAACTTCTACATCTACTTGCAGAAATTTGCTTTTGATGATCATACCTGCCTATGCTTAGAAGCTTAGCTTAGAAACCAACAAATTTAAATGAACTCTACCAATTCTGCAAAGAAGAGAGACAGTGATATGTATAATTTTGACCTGGTGTGGATTAGAGAAAATCCAGAATAAATTCAAACTTCTTATTTGTTAAAGCCAATAAAAAGATATGCCGCGCAATCATTCCACTCTGAAAAACGAACAGTTCAAAGAAATCATTAAAAACCCCAAATTACCATGACATTTTTGCCCATGATGAGTTTATGTAAAATTTTGACAACAACTGGATGAAACTTGTCATAGTATACAAGTTGGTACATCTTCACTTTACCTACACATGGCTCACTGTTTCATATTTAGGTTGAATCCTATCTTGCCCAATAACTGAATCACAGCTATGTGAACTTGTTGTTAAATTCTAAAGCTCAGCATCACACCCCCTGCTAGAAGAGCCTGCACTGGATCACTGATGTTACTCCACTTTTTTACGAGTTCTTGGGAATAGTATCCGGGTGGTCTTCTCTGAGTCCTGAGTCCATAAAGCTGGCTTTTGTTGTGATCAGTCTGATCACTGTCAGCATGTACACCGAAGAAGCTGAATATTTTGAGCTGAACTTTCAAAAAAGTTAGTTAAATAATTATCACTCTATACTAAATGTATCGCCTTATAATACTAAATGAGGTCATTATGTTTTGACAGTCACCACAAGTATAGAGTTAATTCTCGAGTTAGATTTAAAAATCTAATAGTTTTTAAGGTTGGTCTGTGTAGCAGGCTGGAGATGGGCCCAAAATGCAGGACTTGGAAGACCAGATGCAAACTCACAAGTCAGCTTTATTGCTGAGCTCTTAAAAAATAAAGAATTATGTAGGTCAGCAGCAAATAATCCAACCAAGTTCCAACACAAAACAGAGAATAGGAGAGTTCCACGGGAGGAAAAACCAAGGATGATCAATCCAGCCAAGGAACAGAACAGTGGAGCTGTTTGGGGAGGTTGACCAGGGAACCAGTAGAGGAGGCAAAACAGCTCAAGGGGTCGGCCAGGCATCGAGGCAAAACTTTGGAGCCGAGGCCAAAAGCGGGAAGAAAGCAGGGGCTAGCTGGGTGGCCAGCGACAAAGATGGAGCAACTTTGGTGGCTGGCTGGGTGGCCAGCAACAGAGAAATTCTCTCTGACTAGCCAGAAACCCTTGCCAAAACCCCTGGGTGGCATGGCTGGGGCTGCTTAGCAGGACACTCACTAGATGCTCAGGATACTCAAAATTCACAGGTTGCTCTGGATATTCAGGTTTCTCAGGTTGCACAGGCTTTTCAGGTTCAGATCGGGCTGGGCAGGGCTCACAGCCATCTCTCCTGACAACTGGGTCTGTGCAGGGCACACAGCTGGTTCATGAAGCTGAGGCTGGCGCCTGGTCATCCTCACCCTGGGAATGGAAATGGCTGTAGGAACAGGCAGGGCCTTGGCCACCTTCACCCCAGAAGCAAGGAGAAGTCCAGGGCGTTCAGTCTCTGGGAATGCGTCGGGCAGAGCAACCCAACAAGCAGTCTCTGAATGAGCTGGCTGAGGAAAACCAACAGTCTTTAGGGAAGCCAGCTAAGCAGCACAACAAACAGTCTCAGAATGAGCTGATCGAGTGGCACAAACAGTCAAATCAGCAACATCATAAATGGTCTTTAAAGGAGCTGGCTGATGATCACAAAATACAGTTTTGGAGAGCTGGTCTTGCTCATGAATGAAAACTGTTGTCTCTTTAGTTGCCGACTAAGAAACCCCACACATGAAAATTTCATTTTGCCAGGCTGTGAAACAAAACAATCAGAGGCCGACTCAAAAACTGTACAATTAGAGACCACATTGAAACACAATGCTTTATTACTGGCTTTTTCGGGAACACCAGACAGCATTTTATTTTTAGTTGTCTCAAAAACCCATGATGTCAGAAACACAGAACTCGGAAACAAGACATATATCTTCAAAAACACAAACCTTGGTTTAGCTATTGGTGGGCTCAAAAACTCCAGACTGTTTCAGCATTGGCCAGCTCAGAAACAAAAAACTGTCTTAGCTTTAGCTGGCTTAGTGACAAACAAAGCAGTCTTTAAACTTTCTGAACCAAGAACAATAGTCTTAATAGTGTTTTAATTTTTCCTGGCTCAATCCGTTGAGGTGGGATGTGAAGACCAGGTGTCAGTAGACTCTGGCAGGTCTGCAGGTTCTGACAGAGAGGCAGGCAAACACTGGTAACCAGTTTCCACTAGTGGCAAGGAGCCCCAACAATGGGAGCCCCGCTTCCTCCTCAAAGATTGGGCAATGGGTGCAGAGGAAGCAGAAGGTGCAATGGTGGCAAGCTCTGCTTCATCTGTTCATAATTGTGCAAAAATAAGGCTGGTGAACAACAAACTGGTCCGCTGATGTAGCAGTGAGGAAGACCTGATTTGTTGCAGCAAATCTAAATAATAAAGTAGAAAAGCCGCAAAACTCAAAACCCTACGTCCAAGACTCAGGGACCATGACAACAGTTGAATAGTTTAATGGTACTGTCACAGTAGGAGCTGGATAGTTTGGCAGTGCTCGAGCCTATTCCAGCTATCACAGGATAAGAAGCAGCATCCACCCTGGGCAAGTGTTGCCAGTCCATCGCATGCAGGGAGGAAACAGCTGTGCTTTAACATAGTCTGGAAATCAGCATCTACCAGACCATGCAGAGGCCAGAGGAGAGCAGCTTGCCAAGTGTGAGTTGGCACAGCTTATATCAATCCAAAGAAATTACCAGCTAGGAAGCAGGAGGGGTAAATGCATCTCCAGGCCTACAGTTCCCTGGAAGGGACACTCAGCTGGCTCCATTCTGATTGCTGCTGCCATCGATTTTTAGTTGGTCGCTGATCTCTCTGTATTCTGTTCCATATTTGTTTAGTCTTACACACTGATGGACCCCTGATGGAGATATGCAGAGATACACAAATCTCTGTGAAAAATCTAGTGCTCTTGGGCCATTTTATGGCAGTGTTATGTTAGGCTAATTGAACCACAGTGCACATTTTGCTTCATTGGTCACAGGTTTTCAAAATTTTCTTTCATGGGTGTAATTAATTAATTATGCTGCATTTGCTTTTGATTGAGGAAATTTTCTACTTGTCACCTTAGAAATATTGCCATTATTAACAGGTGATACAACTTGGAACAATTTAATTTTTAGGTGATACTTCACAAGGATGTACTCACTGCTGTCATATATAATGTATACAACCTCTGTGTTTTTGGTCATTTTATTAAAGGTCCCCTGCTTTGATGTTATACTTCCTGCTTTAAAAGCACAGTAGGCCAGAGGGTTGTAGTACAAAGCAAGATTAATGGGTCAGCAAGGAAAGCTGAGCCTAAAGTCAGTGTCACAAAGGTGGCTTTCTTTGTAATTGGCTAGATCACTATGGTAAATTATGGCGAACACATAACTTGATCTGATCCAGGTTATGCTCATCATTCTGGTTTAAAATCAGCTGAAAGTGCTACATTTTTACGTCTGCAACCTGGAGACCTAAACACCTGGAATAAAGCCCATCTATCTGTTAAGCTACAGCAGTGCAAACTGTGTCATATTGTCGCTGGAATTTGCATTTGCTCTTATTCAGATGGTCGTGCAGAAAATAATTTTTTCATGTTTGGCAGTGATCTACTATCTAAAAAAATTTTTTTTACACAGCTGGAATTGCAACTACTAGAGCACAGATTAGAGAACTGATCAGTTACTTCTGTAGACTATTAATCACCCAAAAGTTATTCAAGCAATAGAATTCATTTCACTTGTATCTGGCAACACAAACTAAAGCGATTCCTACATGTCCTTGGGACACGTGGCCATTGGCCAGAATCAGAGTTGAACACACTGAGTAATAATCAGTGTTTAAATTTATGCAGTTTAAATTTTCAGAGCTGTCAGCTGTTACATTAGAAATAAACAGCACCACCAAGAGTGCACTGAGCAGTGAAATTACACTCTGCGCTTGTGATGATTGTCAGGAGAATTTCCAAGGAATAATGACCAAGAGAAGGTTATAGGTGAATTGCAGCTGTATTAGAACGTGCAAGGCCGGAGCAGTCACTGCACACTCTACAAGAAGGATGCGAGGAGTGCTCCCGAGCACATGGGTTCATCAGCTTTTATACAGTTTTTATATCATATTGATTTCAGGGCAAAAGGGGAAGTGTTCTTTTGCCTGTACTTTCCACACATGCTGACCATTACCATGTTTTTCGGTAAGATGTGTCAAGACATTTCATACATGGTATCATCATTCGTAGCAAAGTGGCCTTAAGCCTTGGAGTACATGTGCTCAAATCAGTAACTTACAGTTCTCTGTCTGTCAGCTTTTAGTCAACTTCCTTTTTTCTGTGCATCATCTACAAACTACTTTCTAGCAAATGCTGACTTCTCAATATAGTGGTCAGAAGCAGACTACATATTTTCTTTCTTTGTTGAAGGACTACTGTGGCAATGATTATACTGTAGTATAATCAGTGAGTAACTATAAAAGATTTAACATGAATAACATACAGTAAAAGACCAATACTTTAGTTAAATTTTCCTATCAATGATCATATCACCAAATTATTGATTTTTACAGCCTTAGGCTTACTCTTGTGTCTTGTTTGCTCTCTCAGTGTTGTATTTTAATGCTATGTTTTTTTTATCTACTTTATAGATTTCTACCACACGTTCTTCTGATAATTGTCTCTGATTGGAGTAGCTCAGTTCATGTATTTTAAATGGAAAAAGAGTTATATGATGCATCAAATGCCTCTTTTTATTTGAGCGCACACAGCACCTGGGTTAGTGAAGAAAGCTAATGACCCCCGTCGTGATACCAATTATCTCTGACTGGGATTTTAGGGTTTGTCAAGCCAGCTAACACACAGGAAGACTGGCTATGTCGAACTTGCTTTGTAGTACATCCTTCATGAGCCATTCTCTTATCACACGTCTTTGTTATTGTCAGAGTTCTGTAACAGCCATTAGTAGTGTTCAAGGCCCTAAAAACACATTCAGACACTTCTAAACACAGGATACAACTGGGGCTGATGGGAGTGTGAGATACCTTAAAGGAAGGAAAGAAATGAGACTATTTTTGAAACTGAAATAAAGGCAAAGGACTGCTTAGGAAACAAAACTGGGGAAAATGCGAAGCCACTGTCTACTCAGTAAAACATGTTCAGATTCACCGTAAGAGTGGAAAACAGGTGTGTGGCCTGCCAGGACAGAATGAGCCCAGGACAAAAATGACAAGTATTTTATGGGAGCTTTTGAAGACGGCGGCTTTATTGCAGTTTGTCTGCGACCTCACACAGCCAAGTGAAGCTTTAGCACCTCATTACCTTCTGGTTTTTCCGTACTTTATGAGAAGTGCTTATATGTAGGTGTGTAAATGGAAGAATCTTCAAGGCAACGAGCAAAGATAATATGATATGCACCAAATTAAACAATGTTTCTATTGTAAATTCAATTAAAAACTTCCTTTTTTAAAAAAAAACTACACATCATCTAAATGTTATAATTTCTCCATTTCTCTGCCCGCTGCTTTTTGCCTCAGCCCTGGCCTGTGACTTAGTGCCAAGATGCAACCCAAATGAGGAATGTTTTATTACATATGAAGCCTGCCTGTGATTCCAAAGACTCACCGACAAAAACCAACAGAGAGGAAACTTGCATACTTTGCAGGTACCCAGTGAATTCATCTTCTGTTTCTTCCAGACAGAAGAAAACACCTCCTCATCTTAAAAAAAAAAGTCTCCCTCTTGAGGGAAATGTTATGCAATGTTTGTTGTACCTCTGTATTGTAGAACTGGTTGCAATGACAGAAGTGTGCATAAGCTTACTCATTTTTCACAGTGAACTGATTTTGGAAGCTAGATGACAGCTTTGCGTGGCTCATTTTCATACTCTGTTGTAGTTCATGCCAAGATTATGATGCCAAACGTGATTTTCCCACATAACTGCCTCCAACTTCTAGCAGAGGATCCCCAGGTACTTCAGGAGTAGTCCTAAGTCTGTCCTGTTGTTGAGTGCCCTTAAAGGGAGGCAAATGGAAGTTACTTGTCAGTGCAGAGGAAGAAAGACTGAGTCTATCTGCTACAGTGATTTGCAAGGAAACTGTATGTTGAACTCTGTCCTTTGTCTTCTTCTCTCTCTTCTCTCTTACTTTCTGTTGCTCTTCTTCTTTCCCTCCTTACTTCAGGTGCACTTGGGCTCTGTGGAGCTCCAGCCATCTCCAGACACTCTAGAGCTGACTCGTGAAATGATTGGACAGTCGCTAAAGCACAGCACAGATCTGGAGACGCAAAACTCAGAACTGTTGGAGGAAAACCGTAGATTGAAGCAGGATCACCAGCAAATACTCGGAGAGTAAGGATCACGAGGGAAATAACTTGGCATAATCTCGTAATTTTCTTAAGATTTTCAGGGTTGGCATTTAATCTTGATTGCCTTCTTTGCATGCAAGCTTCTTTTTGCTCTTTAAGTTGCCAGCTTGTTTATATCCACAACAATCACTCAGTATGACATCATCACTGGTCGCCCTTTTGAGAATATTGTGGGTTCCACCCATTGTTGCAAGCTGGGTTTGTGATTTCTGGGAACTTACTTCAAGTGATTCACATGTCTTTAATTTTATTAATGCCTGGTATGTGACTCATTTAAAAAAATGTGCTGTTGTTTATCTGCCGTCGATTTCTTTGTTAATGAATAGAGTACAGGATGAGGTTCACACAGGGCTGTGGCATTAGTGTCATTCATCTTTGCAAATAACTGTCAGCCAACAAACATGAAACCCCCTTGATTTTAAAACACAGCATTTTCTGGTGCCAGATTAGAAAGTCAGCAGCCCAGGTTCGAGTTCGACCCGTGGCCCTTTGCTACATGTCTTTGTCTCTGCTTCCCTGTCTACTCTGCACTGTTGCATCCAATAAAAGTGAAATTTTAGAAAAACAAGTAGCATATTCTTATCAGCTCCTGTTTACATGCACATGTGTTTTTCTCACCAGGCTCCAGCAGCAGGTTCAGAAAAAGGAGGTGTTAGAGAGGGAAATGTACTCACGTTTTGTCATGGTGCTGAACGAAAAAAAGGCCAAGATCAGAGGTCTGCAGGAGGCTGTGTGCCAGCTTCAAAACACAGACGACCAGCGGAAAGATGAGGAGGGTGGACAAAGGTCTGAACTGGGTGCTCTGATGCTGTGATTGGCAGAAAAGCCTAATTTAAGGATGGAAAGAAGCAAATGTTTTGTTATGTTCATAGAATGGTTTTACATATATATGTATAAAAATGTCAAAAAGAAACTGCATGGAATGAAAAGCTAACCACCAGATATTACTGTGCAGAGATTTATATCGAATATACATTATGTATATATTAAATATGTCTCAGACTAATTTACAGACAATCTATATGATTTTTGATTAAAAATAGCAGCCAAAATGTATTCGTGAATAGAGGCAACTAAAAAATACTAACTATTCTAACGATTTTGATTATCGATTATGAATATTTATTTAACTTTAAATGTAAGATGGGAAGAGACAGTTCTTTCTCAAATTTCAGAAACTGGTACCATCATATGATTGTCACTCAGGTTTGAAAAATTAATAATTCTAAAACAAAATTGTCATTTTCTATTTACTGACAGGTATTTTGCATTTTCAGTCTTTTTTTTTTGTAGTTGTGTGTTACACAGTAACAAGTAGATCCTAGTCTGTTAATGCCAAGTAAACATTCAGACTGTTTAAAACGATTTTACCCATTTATTTTCAGCAGAGCAGTCTTCACCTGAAAGAGATACTCTCCCTATGCACTGTGTTGTAAATACATGGAACTATGGTCACAGATCATTTAGATTTTGGCCAAACACAGAATAAATCAAAATGTTCTTGTCTTTGTTTTAGATCCACATTTGAAAGTTTTGTTTTCTAAGAAACTCAACAAAGTGCTGTCAACATGTGTGTTTGCCACACCTCTGGCTATGACTGACTTGTTTTTATTCAAGTCTGTTAAATAGCTATAATCATTACAGGCTGCAGAGTATGGAGTATGGAAGATTTTACTCATAGTTTCTGCTCAGATGTCTGGCTTTGCCACTGTCCTTTGTGGTCAGTAATATTTATTACTGAAGGATGATTACTCGAAAGTTTTGCCAGCACAGTAAAATGAAATGCTCTACTGTAGTTTTTAAAGCATATCCACCCATTTTCATAATCACTTATCCAACAAAGGGTCCCGTTTAGGGGTGTTACATGAAACACTTCTTCTTCTGTAATTTCTTTCAGTGACAATCTCACAGCTCAAGGTGAAGACAGTCAGGACAGCAGAGAGGAGACAAGTCAGAGCATCCAGCCCTCTCTGGAGCCAACTATCCTCATTACAGGTGTGTGTGTGTGTGTGTGTGTGTGTGTGTGTGTGTGTGTGTGTGTGTGTGTGTGTGTGTGTGTGTGTGTGTGTCTGCCATATGCCAAACTGCCATAATAAAAAAAGAGAATTTTTTTGTTTTAAAAACCGGTGAGTGAGAAAGAAATCCTCAGTACATCATGGGAACCCCACAACAGGGTTCAGGGTCACCTGATTCAGCCCTAACTATAAGCTTGATCAAAAAGGTATGTTTTAAGCCTACTCTTAAAAATACAGAGCGTGTCTGTACAGTTTATTACTAATACTACAGTCACACTAGGAAAGCAGTGGGACGTTGGTGTTGTCATCTACATACACAGATATTCACATTAGCTGCTTACATTCAAAGTCCAACCAGAAGCTTATAGATTTAAAACTGAAATTCAGAAATTCCTCCACAAATAGTGACATAGTTACTGCAGGTTGGCAATTTAACTACAAAATGATGTAAGTTCTTTCATATAGGAATATAACCAGAATACAACCAGTTAAGAACCAGATGAGTCAAATCTCCTATTACAATGAGATTTGTTGCAGACGAATTGCGCTTCTAGGTGCAGGAAGACTGCATGTGTCTGTGTGTGTAAATTAGACAACAGCTTTTTGCAATCATTTCAAGTAGGATAGAAGTTGTCTGGAAACAGGTCTCCTCCCACCTGTGCAGTTGCCTTGCGATAAAAGGTGGTCGCCCAGAGGCTGAGGGTGTTGTACGCTCAGTCCCTGACAACTTGGCCGCCACAATCACTTGCACAAACTCAATGCAATCACCGGGCAACTCGGTAACCTTTCCTACTATTTTTTATCTAGTGTGACTGAACCATAATATGATGAGACCAAATATTTAGCTGTGTATTAATATTTGAAAGTACATACTACTTTGACTAAAATGCAACCCTAAATATGGTCAAAGGTTCGTGTCAAAGGGTTAAATACAAGGCTAGTAAATATTGCATGTATTAATAACCCAAACGCTTAACATGTTGAAATGTGTTCAGTTTAAGAAAGTCATTGAAAATTGACGACTTAGGCTTCTACAGTGCAAACAATAAAATCAGAAGGCTTTCACTGTCAACACTCCTGCTCTTGTGACAGTAGAAATGTAACCATATGGGGAAATGATCCCGGTCCCAAATCCATTTTGAACAATGCATGTTTTTTCAGTATGCCACCAAGGATCAGCTGAAAAAAGGATCAAATGGAAAACTACTGTTTGCTAAGTGAACCCCCCACCCTTGCTGTTTTCGAAAAATTGCATCGTGGGTATCTTTTTATCAAAATTTTGCTTTTGCAGTGTCAAACCACGAACACATTGTGTCCCAGTAGCCACTCACACATACATGCAGCATGTCTTGGTGGAGCAGGGTGTGCAAGTATTGAACATGGCAAATTTGCTCCTTTTCCCGGTACTCTGATGTAATAGGTCACAATAGGTCTGATTTTCTAATGATGCAGACTCAAGTGAAACCCTTGAGTTTTAGCTTTCCTCTCACTGGTTTTACTGTCAAATAAACTTGAAAGTTGAACGTAAGCGAGTACGTGAGGAGCTGAACATAAACTTAAAAGCACACATAAGCTGAGAACATACCCTCTGGTCGCAGGGTTCTGGGAAACACTTGTCAGTGAGTCATAAACCCACACAAGACTGTTGCTGAGATTGCTTCAACACTGCCGGCCATGAGGTGGTCTTCACCTTCCTGCATCATGCAGCGCTGAAGTAACGTCACATCTGAGTCATACCCCCCCGTACTACAGTGCTGCAATCTACTGGGATAACCTAGATCACTGTATCAATGGTCGTGTTTGTGGTTGCAGCCAAAGTCAAACCACCCCGAGAGAATAGAGTTGAAAAACACATTGATGTCGTTCAGCAGATTGTGTTGTTTGGCTCTCATTTTCTGCACTCTCATTTACAAACACATGCACATACACCCTCCATTCCATGCTCTCTGTCCTGTCTTGGCTTCAGTGAAGATGGATGGAGGAGGTAGATTACCCTGTGTGGGGCTTGGCTCACACGCTTGGTTGTTTGCAGCCCAGAAGGCTTTTATAATGCTTTCTTGTATTTTTCAGCTTGTCAGTGACATCTCCAGGCACTTATCTACATGTGCCTTCATGAATCTGTCTTCACACAAAGGGTTTTAACATTATGGGCATATTTCCAAATTTATAGTAGTATTTATATATTTATGCTTATGCTGCTGTTCCAAGAAATTGTCTTTGGGCACCCCCCCCCCCGGCCTAATGCACAGTGGTGGACATGAGCCATAGACTCATGGTACAGTCTGCTGATATTTGTATTGCAAAGCTTTAGAATTGTAACCCCAGCAGCTGATTAGTTCATAGACAACCTCACAATGACCAGTGGAGATGAAAGATACAAGTACAGTAATAATATGCCTCACTGATGTTACTCCGGGTGAGTCCACAAACATGTGGCCAATGCAGAGTGGTACTGGATCAAACATTAGGCATCGCTGCAGATGCTTGCCCCCTGTTGACCTTTGTGCCTCAGGCAGTGTTTTCATGTTGAGCGGAGCTGGAGACTCTCTTTGACCTGCTACCCGAGTTTTAGCATCTGACAACATAGGAAGAATCACTCACAATGAGGTGACTTGAAGATAAGAGAGATAGAGACTGAAGGAGATAGAGACAGTAGGAGAATAAAAGGACATTAAAGAAAAGCATGTCACCTGAGGGACACGTGACTCCTCAGAGGGAAAGAAATAATGAGTCTCTAATACGAGTCTCCACACCTTCTTCATTAAGTTAATTGTGAATACAGAATCTACAGTACCATTACCATTACACTACCAAGTTTTAGCTTTTAATCAGTTCAGGTGAAGTATGTCTTTGTTCTTAAACAGCAGCTCAATCTGTCGATCTTTGCATTTGAATAGGCTAGCAGCAGTGTTGAAGGGCAAACAGGTGTGTTTTTCTTTCTGTATATAAACTATTTTCTCCAAGTGTGACCAAGATTGTTAGGAATGCCAGATCTTAATTACCGATAAAGATCACACCGCTGAAGGTGTGGAGTCCTCTGGGGTTAACAATGGTTATCTGAGGTAATTTGTCTTTGAACTGCCAAAAATGCACCACAAATGACACTGAGAGAGACTGAGCTTAAGCCATAAAGATGAAGAATTTGGGCTTTTGTAATGTAACCACCCAAGTAATTTCAAAAATTTGGAACAAGACATGAGATCATTTTTTTTAGATCAGTTGAGAAACTATTTTGAAGAAATGTAATTAGCCTAATAGCCTGTCTATTTCTCTGTATGTGAATTATGAACTGTTTGTGCTCTATGCAGACCGTAATCTGCTCTGGCAAGGCATCCCTGTTGACCGGACCTTTTCTGATGACGATGAAGACGAACAACCGAAACGGAAGCGAAGGTTGCGTCACACCTCGAGTCCAGAATCATCTGAACTACTTTAAATTGCAGGTTTGTCAGATAACTAATGCAACTAATGTGAAGTCATCTCATAGTTGTTTGATACAAGAAGTTAACTTTTTTTAAGCCCTAAAGACATAGTGTGGAGCCTGTCTCTACAAGTAGTGGCAATCAATCAATTGTGAGCAGTGTAGTAGGCAGGGTAGGACCCAAGTACAGGATGCGAGACAGAGATGAACTTAAGAGCGTGCTGAGTCTTCTTACAATATCCAAAATGCAAAATCCCTGAGTCACAAGAGGAAAACAATAGGGGAAAATAATAATAATGCCTTAGACTTATATAGCGCTTTTCAAGGTACTCAAACTATTCATTCGCACCTCAATCATACTTGGTGGTGGTAAGCTCCTAATGTAGCCACAGCTGCCCTGGGGCAGTCTGACGGAAGCGTGGCTGCTAATTCGCGCCTACAGCCCCTCCGACCACCACCCAACACCAACCATACAACCACATTCACACTTAAGCAATGTGGGTTAAGTGTCTTGCCCAGGGACACAATGAGAGCATGCGCTCAGACGGGGACTCGAACCAGCAACCCTCCGGT
>VUQJ01021128.1:16681-30834 GCA_015108635.1 Andinoacara biseriatus | reverse complement strand
AGTGGCTGTGTGAAATAGATTTTTAAAAAATAGCTCATGAGGCTACTTTGCTCTGTGCAGCAGTCCACATGAGCTATTTTTTAAAAATCTATTTCACACAGCCACTTTGCTAACCTGACTACTCAGGCCTCCATTCAATCCACGGGATTTAAACATTTCATACTTTAATTTAAAATCTTTTAATGGTACTAACAATGAAAAAACGAGCAACGGTTGGGGTTTTAGCCAGAGTCTTATTACATGTTGCCTTTCCTTGCTAACAGCCTGGTACCCCTTCCAACAAGAGAAGACATGAATTTGACTCATCCCCACAGCTGAGGAAGAAGACTAAGTCTAGCCCGGACCGGACCTCAGACAGGAGCTCAGATATGGATATTGAATCAGGTAAGTGTCATCTTGGTGACTCAGCCTGTATTCACGTGCTCCTCAGATGGTTAGATTTCAAGAGTTCGGATCCCGTCCCTCCAACTTTCTTCTGTTTGTATGTTTTTAAGTTCTATCCATCCATCTGTCCATCCATTTTCTTCTGCTTGGACTGTGAAAACAATATAGATCTTACTAACTTATAAATAATCTAGGTCATTCTATGTGGAGAGAAACAATGCTGTCATATTTTACACAGATGTTCAGTTATTTGTAACTCGGCTGCAGAACAATACTTAATAAATATTCTGTGGATTTTATTTCTTCTCACAGATCCAGGAACACCTTATCATATTCATGGTCCTGGTGACTTCCAGTTCCAGCCACCACTGCCCCCTGGCTCTCCTTGCTTCAGTTCTCCTCCTCCGTTACCACAAGGCACTCCTCCTGCTACACCCACACCCCCACCCCTCCCTAAAGGTACACCTCCACCCACACCCACTAATGGCTCTCCAGCTGTGCGAGGGCGTGACTGGGTGGTGGTTGATGAGACCACAGAGGAAACAGAGGATGACATGACACTGGAGGAACTGGAAGAGCAGCAAAGGCAGATCATGGCAGCTCTAGAAAATGCTGACACGGCCACTAATAGTGACTGTGAGACACCTGCAATGCAAACTCCTGTACCAAGTTCACCGAGTGTGTCCACATCTGCACACATGGACACAGAAACAGAAGATGTGGATGAAGAAATGGATTCAATGAGACCTTGTGAACCTTCTATTAGCAATGAAATTCAACCGGAAATTCAAGGGGGTTTCTCTCAAAGCCCTGGACCAGTCAGAGTTGAGGATGATAGCCCTCAGAGTCCAGAACCAGTGAAAGCCCAGGACAGCACCCCTCAGAGTCCCGAACTAGTGAAAGCCCAGGACAGCACCCCTCAGAGTCCCGAACCAGTGAAAGCCCAGGACAGCACCCCTCAGAGTCCCGAACCAGTGAAAGCCCAGGACAGAACCCCTCAGAGTCCCGAACCAGTGAAAGCCCAGGACAGCACCCCTCAGAGTCCCGAACCAGTGAAAGCCCAGGACAGAACCCCTCAGAGTCCCGAACCAGTGAAAGCCCAGGATAGAACCCCTCAGAGTCCCGAACCAGTGAAAGCCCAGGACAGCACCCCTCAGAGTCCCGAATCAATGAAAGCTGAAGCTGACAACCCACAGAGCCCTGAGTCAGATTTCTCTAATACGATGGGTGAAGATTGTACTTCTCCTGTTGAGAAGATAACTGCTGTCCCTCATCGAAGCAGGTTTGCAGCTAGCATTGTTCCTTTTGAAGATACGCCAGAATTCACTAAAGTTGCTGAAGCCACAGGAACATACCTTAGGATCAGAGGCTTGCTTAAAAACTCCCCTCGAAGTTTGGCAAAGAAGAAGTGAAAATGTATTGCCTTGATTCAAAACACAGTATATTTTAATGGAAAGTCTTTTTTTTTCATCTCCATTTAAGCATTTTTTTTTTTTAGCAGTTTTTGTACTAAAATGAATGTCTCTGCATACACACACACACACACACGCACAGTTGATTCGTAAAATTAAATGAGGGAAAGCCTTATAAGAATGCTGCAAACTGCTTTTGACCAGCTAGTTTCAGAATTTTCCAGCAGTAGTGTACTGTTTACTTCACTGTAAAATTTGTACAATGGTAATTTCTTGACATGAATTACTTTTCTTACTGTTATGTTTTTCTGTTTGTCGCACTTGAATTTCTCTAAAATAGCTGAGTAAAAATGATTGTTTCTGTTCAAATGGCTTATTTTTGTTTGTTCAGATTTTACAATGCGTATGACAATGGCAAGCATGGCCAGTCTACAGTCTACACTTCATTCTTTAGCTAATTTTAGCAGAGCTCGGTGAACAATTAGCTGACTTGATTATTTTTGAGCCACCTTGAAAATGAAATTGCAGTGCGATGAAATTCAGTTGCAGTACAATGTAGTCAGAAGTTGGGTCTGCATTCATTCTTTACTACTTGGAAAACAGATTTATTGCAGAGCTGATATGCAGCATGTTAAGAGATTTTTTAAGAACTTTACCATGCTGGTGTTAACTCTTTTAAGGCAACATTATCCTATAAAGTGAATGGGGGTCATTGAACATCCACACTGGCATATATAGTGAATGTAAATGTCTTGCACATATTTAATACTGACACACACCTCCATATACACTCATTGACCATTATATTAGGTACAACTTGCTGTTACTTTAATTTCCCTGACGGAACCCTCCCAAAGGGATTAATAAAGTTTAAACTAATCTACTGGGTTGGACCCCCTTAATTCTTCATGGCATAAATTAAACAAGGTGAAGGAAACATTATTCAGAGATTTTGGTCCACATTGACATGATGGCATCACACATTTACTGTAGTTTTTGGCTGCACATCCATGATAAGAATCTCCTATTTTATCACATCCCAAAGGGGCTCTACTGGATTAAGATCTGATGACTGGAGTACAGTGAACTCAGTTTCATGTTCAATAAGCCAGTTTGAGATGATTTGAGCTTTGTTACATGGTGTGTTGTGGTCATAAAGGGACGGCCATGGTCAGCACCAATGCTCAGAAAGGCTGTGGGGTTTAATTGATGCTCATTTGGTTCTAAAAGAAATACCCCCACCACACACACACACACTATTTCACCTCCAGCAGTCGCTTAAGCAGAATCATTCATACAATGCAGGGTTGCAAATTGTAGCTTCAGTTTCTTGTTCTTAGATGACAGGAATTGCACTTGCTCTTCTGCTCCTGTAGCCCATCTGCTTCAAGAGATGCACATCAGCATACCTTGGGTGTAACAAGTGGTTATTTGAATTGCTGTTGTCGTCCTATTAGGTTGAAGCAGTCTGGGGTTTCTCCTCTGACCCCTGACATCAACTGGAACTCAATTGATATTTTCTCTTTTTAAGACCATTCTCTGTAAACCCTAGAGATGGTTTATGAGAAAATATGCCAGTAGATCATTAGTGTCTGAATAATTCAGATTGTCTGGCACCAACAAACATGCCACATTCAAAGTCACTTGAAACACCTTTCTCCCCCGTTCTGAACTTCTTCCAAGTCATCTTGATCAACATGCCAAAATGCATTGCTGTCATATGATTGGCTTTGTCAGATAACTACATGAACAAGCAGTTGAGTAGGTGTACCTAATAAAGTGTCTGGTGAGTGTAGACGTGAGACATGCTTATCATCCAGAACACCTGACAGCACAAAAGACAAATTCATTGAAACTCTCATAAAATCACATAAGCCTTGTAATTAACCATTACCCTGCATCAACAGACAAGCTCTGAATTTTGCATTTTAAAATTCAAGTTCCTAATATGAGAGATTAATCAGTCAAGTCTAATTTTTTAATTGCTAATCTATGGAAGCTTGTTTAGACGACTGAAAAAAAAACAAGCAAACAAAAACAAACGTTTCTTGCTATGATTTTTTTTTGTACGATTTCGGGTTATTGTCATAAATTTTCAAGTTATTTTTTCTCTATTTCGAACTACTTACTCCGACGTTTGATTTAGTAAGTCAAAATTCTGACTTATGGATGGCAAAAAACAAACAAACTAACAACAACTTCAGTTTCAATGGCGGAAAGAAGCTTATTTATTGTTAATTGCCTGAAAAATGAATAGTTCCGCCCACTCAGTAGTGATGGAATGCTCCATCTTGCTGCACATATCATCTTTGGTCGGCTCCCGCCCCTGACGTTCCCCGCGGCCGTTGGACAGGAGGCTCGCACGCTGGGCTGTGCCTGCCTCCCCGTGTGTGAGTCGAGCGTAGTCCTTATAAAAGTCGTCGCGGTTCTTCTCTTAGCTCGTTAGCCGTATAATTTTTTTCCCCTTGGGCGACGAAGTCTGTACGTAAACACATCAGGTCAGTACTTCCTCACGCTGTGATCATATATCTTACTATCCAGCAGCGGCTAATAAACGTAGGTGAAAGTTGTTCAGGTGTTGTGGACGGTACTTGAGGTGTTAGTTTAGCTCACTAGCTAACCAGTCCTTATTGCTGTAGTCTTGACCACCGGCTCGCTGAACTGCTTTGGGCCTCGCTGCTAGCGGTACAACTAATCACGTCTGTGTCCCCCGACCGGGATCCATTTAAGCCGAAGATGTGACTGTTAAGTAAAGGCAGCTCGGCGCCACAACATTATACCGAAATTAATTTAATACCGATGATCTAATCTAACAATTAGTGGTGCTGGGTGAACTTGTAGCAGCAGTGTGCCCTGCTGGAGCTTCGGTGACATTGCGGAGACTTTTGGACTTGTGGAATTTGCCTTAGTCGCTTAGCTTATCACACAGTTATCGTTCAGTGGGCTATTGAGAGGTTTGGATGTGGATGTATTGAACCTGTTTTGTGCCGATGTCTCCCATTCTCAGCGGAGAAGAGCTACCGTTCAGCTAGCTGGTAAGGTGAGTTAGCTGACAGGACTTTCAGTGCAGGGTTACCAGATGTGCCACCTCATCGATTGCTCCTCGGTCCGTTAGCCACCGGTAGACAGAAATGACAAGGCGAGTGTCGTTTACAGGCAAATTAGCTGGCCTGACACAAAGATAACTGAGTTTACAGCTCAGCCACAGTGTGCGGTGTCAGTGAAGCTGCGGTTAATAATAGCAAAGGCGCTTTCGGTTTCAAGGTGCGACTTGGGCTGATATAATTAAGCCTTTTTGTTTCAGGCAACAAAAAGCAGCTTAGCTTGTTTGGACTAGTGGCATGGCTAAAGCTTTGGTGTGTAGTAGTCTTAGGGACTGTAAAGGCCTCCTTGACATATCTTTACTTGATTAATGCTCAAGGTATATATGAGAAAATGGCTTACACTGAGGGGCAGTGGGGGCTTATTACTGGCATGGATGCATTATATTTATTTCATGCCACTGTATTATTTCGGACTACTGTGATAACTTAGTAATAACACATTAGATGCAGAAAATCTGTATTTTGTCCTTCCAGGTGTCATTTGTGTCTAGGCACACATAATCTGTGTAGGACAGGGGTGTGTCAGTATACTGGCAACAAAGTGAGGATTGCTAAATTCAAAACCAGTGAAGCTATAGGACACAGGATGCTTTTAGCTCTTATTCTGTCCCTTTGGCACTTTTCTACACCTTCATTTGTCAGCGCTATAGCAGGGGCCTACATAATCACCCCTGCAGATGTTTCCTCAGAAAGGAAGAGCCAGAGCTTGAGTTGGCCTTGAGGTGGCAAATGCAGGAGAGAATGTGCTAGTTACACAATGCACACATCTGAAGATGTAAAGGTGTTATTTTGCTGCTTATGGATGACATAAAATACACCCTACTTGGTCTTTGTGTAAAACAGAAGTTGAAAGGGATGCCTTGGCAGACAGGAATGCAGACTTAACTCAGTCAGACACAACTGAATTTGGTCCAGTAGTCCTAAAGTCTCCAGCTAATATATTAACCGTTTTGAAAGACCATGTGGAATGAAGGCAGTCTGACTTGTGTAACAATTAACCCCTTCCATCTTTGAGGTAGTATGTAGAAGAATTATGATGACTTTTTGCTTCAACATTGATTTGTGGTGGAGGGCAATGAAGTTATCATTTGAAGCCATACCATTCATATCCAATACTTGGATAGACACTGAGCATGCAAATGTATGCGTTTGTGAAAATGGAAGTAAACTATGTTAATGTGGGACTTTGAGAAGTCTCAGTTCTGCTTTATAAGCTGATGTCTACCTGTTTCTTTTTATTTTCACCAGGGAGAAAAGTAAAACCAGACTACATGTGATTCAGTGAGAATGATACTTTTTGCTTGTGCCAGTGTATTAAATCGCTTTAACTTTTGCAAAGCTTGAGTATTTGGCCTTTTTCCCAAGCTACAGATTAGACTGAGTCAGTGGCCAAAGATTAACATTACTGCAATGGGAAATTCTTCACTGTGAGTGGCTCATGTTCAGCTGACTGTGTCAGCTCACCACTCAGAGCTGAAATATTCTGTTCAAGCTCACACGACTTTTGTGGCCAAGGTTTATGGTTTTTCTAATATTAAAACTGTTCAAATAAAATGCATAACCTTCTCATATTGTACCACAAGTTCGTGGGTCAATCAGACTATATAGTGAAGTCATGCATAGACAGTCTTCAGCTATAGTGCCTTCCTTGTGTGGCCTCTTTTTGACCTGAGGGCTCTAATCAGTCATCACTCAAAGACACAGCGGGATAAAACTGGAGCACTGCCTTAAACTGGGTCGTGTCTGCTGATGGTTACCTTTCACTCTCTTGCTGAGAAATATCTTGGATGTTGTGTGAGAGGTTCCCTTCTTAGGTTGTTTGTGTAAATCAGTGTAGTGCAGGCTCTTAGGCCTTTGCAGGAATGAAAAGTATGTTTGCATGATGCTGTTGAACAAGTCCTATATTTAAATTATGCTCTTTGAAGACAAGCATCTCGACTGACTCAGAACAGGTTTACATCACAGTATATTTTGCAGTGAAGGACTTTTAAAGCTCTTAGTAATTTTTTTTTTTTTAACACAGCTTGTTTGTTAAATAGTCCTGGAACTTTTCAGGCATTTGCAGTCAATGATTGTGGGGATAACTGAGTTTGATGAAATCATTTTCTTGACATTATTCAAACCATTGAGCTTCTTGTTTTCACTTCATAAAGTGATAAGGCAAAGCCCAAGACAGAATTAAGGGTCAATAGTAAAAACTTGTTCATGTATATTGGTAGAATTTCTTTATAAGAAAATTTCTTTGCATATTACATACGAAAAGGGTTGCAATGGTTATATACACACTAGGCTGGATGGCTAAATATGCATTTTTTTTTTCCTGCATATAATATTCTGGAAATTTTCTTCTCTTTCCCCCAAAAGAAAATTTCCGGTATTTTAATAGGAAAAATAAAGTCTGCTGGTGTGGTGTGGTTTCATTTACTTCATCTTAAAATCCATTTTTGTCTGTCAGCTGATCAAAAATATACTGCACAGACTTCATTCAAGTCAGGTAACAAAGATTCCTTGCCATACCTGAATGCGGCCCCATCCTGCCTAAGTGGATATTAAAAACCCATTTTGAGACAGTTAAAAAACCCCGCATACCAGAGTTTGCGCACCTGTTCCGCAGCCTTCACAGTGGTGTGATGCAGCCCTCCAGAGAAATGGAGTGTGATGCTGGAGATCTTTCATTGAGTTGGTGTGAAACTCAAAGCCTGTCAGTAGTTCTGCTTTGGTTTGATTTTAATTAATGAGGTCAGTAGACATAAAATATATTATGATTATGATTAGATGCCACAGTCAAGTAAGTGACAAGCAGACCTTGTGAAAATAGAGCATCCAGCCAGTCTGTTTGTGTGGTGAGGTAATCTGACAGACAGGATAATCTGCTGCCTGTGGTTGTGTTTCTGCAATTAATCCAGTTTTATAAAAAGCTGCCAGCCAGCCTTACATGATGTTAGATGTCAGAATGATAGCTCGAGAGAGACCCTCTGTGACACAGCATGCGCGCTGTGGTCAAGGTCACGCATTATCGGCTATTCAGATGTTCATGATGGCAGTACCACAGACTGCATGTTGGTTGGCCTATGACTTGATATTTTTAGGTCTAACTGATGATGTGTATGCCGAGGAACTTGTCATAACAAAATGCCTCCATTAACACAGCACTGAAAATAAAGTCAAGTGGGCATGGCTTAAAGGCACACTGCTGTTTAGTAGTTTAGTTAAATTAAGTTAGTTTGTTTT
Source organism: Andinoacara biseriatus (assembly GCA_015108635.1). Classification (NCBI taxonomy): domain Eukaryota; kingdom Metazoa; phylum Chordata; class Actinopteri; order Cichliformes; family Cichlidae; genus Andinoacara; species Andinoacara biseriatus. Next base: position 22,703 of record VUQJ01021128.1, on the reverse strand, counting down.
TGTTTTTTTTTCTTCTTTCAAAAGCACTTGCAACAGAATCAAAGCCAGGGGAAGTCAGCAGATGGTACATTGTGGTTATTGACACATGAGTAAAAATATTTGAGTAAAAATACAAAAAATCAAGTAATGCCCCCACCCCCCTTCTCTCTCTCTCCTAACAGGGTCCTTTTTTGTAAGAAGCACTTTTTTCTCCCTTCTCCCTTTTCCTCATTTTTCTTTTTGCTTCATTTTTGTTTTTTGTTGTTTTTTTTTTTGTGTGGAGAGGAATCGCATCGCCATCACAGAGCAGCAGTCAGTTGTTTTCATGATCTGGGGTCAGTCTGTACCCAGTGACAAACACAGGCCTTGTAGTTCAGATCACAGGAGGAAACATGAGCACAGCCAAGGCCAGTGGCATCAAAGGGCCTAGCAAGATAGCTAGGCCACCTGGAACAGGGGCTCCCAAGACCAACCCCAGTACAGGTAGGAATCTGTATCTGACCTCTTCAGCTGAATAGCATGTTCTGTAGCCCTGTTTAAAACAATGTAACTGTTTGTTTTTATTTTACCCTGATCATGAAAACTGATTGTTGACTTTGGGGAATAAATGATTAGTAATTCTTAATGCAAGATTTACCTATGGTACCCCGTTAAGTGAGCAGGTAAACACATTTAAACAGATGAAGGTACATTTATAGTGTAAAACAGGCATTAAAGCAAAGAGTTTTTGCACTGCCCTTGTGACATGTCTTTCTGATTCGAGTCAATTACTTAATGGGTATTTGACAACAAATAAAATCCCAAAACGTCTCATCTCTCTCTAAATGCAGCTAAAACGGCTGTTGCGGACAAAGCAGCTGCAAGCGCCAGTGCAGGAGAGTCCGGGAATGCGGAGGAGAACTTCCAGATTGGGGATCGAGTATGGGTGAATGGAAATAAGCCAGGCTACATACAGTTTTTGGGAGAAACCCAGTTTGCCCCAGGACAGTGGGCAGGGATTGTTCTAGATGAGCCAATTGGGAAGAACGATGGGTCGGTGGCAGGGGTGCGCTACTTTCAGTGTGAAGCCCTGCGAGGGATTTTTACCCGCCCTTCCAAGTTGTCTCGCACAGAGGGGGAGGCTAATGGAACTCAGACGGCACCAACCTCCCGCGCTGCATCACCCACTCCTTCAGTTGGAAGTGTGGCCACAAAATCAGCGCTGCCTTCAAGTACTACAGTAGCCAAGAAGGCCTCTTCCACAACAGCAACACCACCAGCTACACCACCTTCCAACCTCGCACGCACAAATAGTGAATCTATCTCCAACCTCTCAGAGACTGGATCAGTCAAGAAGGGGGAAAGGGAACTGAAGATTGGTGACCGTGTGTTGGTAAAGTTTGTTTCAGTTTCTAAAAGGAAAAAAACCCAGTTGGTTACAGTTTTCTTCCGTGAACATTTCAGCAAAGTTACAAAAAGCTGAAGTTCTGCCTTTTAAATTTTAGCAACATCAGCAGTGCTGTGAGAAGCTAATGACTCATGAAACCCTCCTCCAGTGTTTGGGTTAAGTTAACAAATGAAACCTGGTTCCTTTCACTCCTGCTTTCAACCCTTCAATTATGAGTCAGTGGAAGTAGTTAAAGTAACACTGAGTATACTGACTGTCAGTATTACTGACAGACCTGCAGGTCTGCTTATATATGCTGATGAGCACCTTGCATCCTCCTTTCAAATTCCCTTTTTTTTTCTTTCTTCTGTTTCCACAATCAGGCGTGTGTAGCAGAAGAAGTAAAGAGGAAGTGTTACTCATTGAGCAGCAGAGGAAATGAGCTCACCATTACCAAATTTAGTAAACCTTGTAACTGTGCATTTTTAAAATCACTTGCAAATTATTAACTTTCTGTTTTGCATGGTACACAGAAAAATGAATAAATAAAATTCTGGCACATTTGTGTCTGCTGCTCTTATGGAATTATCTCCCTTGGGATTTACTACCAAGCAAAGCTGATTAATTTTTAGCCTCTTATCTGTTGTGAGAATTCGATGTTGACTAATGTTTGGTGTATATTCTCTCAGGTTGGCGGTACAAAGGCAGGAGTAGTACGCTTCCTTGGAGAAACAGACTTTGCCAAAGGCGAGTGGTGTGGCGTGGAATTGGACGAGCCCCTAGGAAAGAATGATGGGGCAGTGGCAGGCACAAGGTACAAAACCCACAAGATCTATGAATACGTATGTAAACTCAGCCATCACCCTCCATGATTTAACATTATCTGTTATTGTGGTTGTATTCAGATATTTTCAGTGCCAACCCAAGTATGGCTTATTTGCTCCAGTGCACAAAGTCACACGCATTGGCTTTCCTTCAACCACGCCTGCCAAAGCAAAAACAACAGTTCGGAAAGTGGTGGCCACCCCGGCAGGCCTGAAGAGAAGCCCCAGTGCCTCATCTATCAGTACCATGAGCTCCGTGGCATCTTCTGTTAGTGCTAAGCCGAGCCGCACAGGCCTGGTGAGAGACACTCGTTTTCCTTTTTTTATATAGTACCTGCAGTGTTGGGGTGAGACACACTCAGCAGTATGACCATGCTACCTTTCTGCTTTTTACAGCTAACAGAGACATCATCAAGGTATAACCGAAAGATTTCAGGCACCACAGCCCTGCAGGAGGCACTGAAGGAGAAGCAGCAGCATATTGAGCAGCTCATGGCTGAGAGGGACATGGAGAGGGCAGAGGTTGCCAAGGCCACAAGTCATGTTGGCGAAATGGAGCAAGAAATTACCTTGCTCAGGGATGATCATGAGCAGGTCAGCACAGTCACTGATCCTAAACTGCAGTTAGAATTTAGTCTCTCTTAACTTGATCTCTATTAAATGTTTGATTTTTTTTTTTTTTTTTTTTTTAATTAAATTTTTTAAGATGGAGGCAAAGATGGATCAGTTGCGTGCCTTGGTAGAAGCTGCAGACAAAGACAAGGTGGAGCTGCTAAATCAGCTTGAGGAGGAGCGTAGGTAAGAATTGTGACTGGTGAATGATAATCAGGTTCTAGTCTTACTGTTGTGGGACCTATTTAAGAGACTGAGGGGGGAGAGTTGGGGGGGCAGCACACAATGCTGTTGTATCTTACTTTGCTGTCATGAGGTAATGAGTTTCTCAGTTGGCACTGCTGTTGATCACTGCAGTTTGGAGGTTGTTAATGCCCCACTAGAGTTAATATTTTTCTATTAAATAGGAAGGTGGAGGACCTACAATTTCGTGTTGAGGAAGCTTGCATTACCAAAGGAGACCTGGAGGTAAATACACAGCACAGATACACACCACTGACTTTATATCTAAATTTACACTTCATAAAACAGTGGACGCTCAATCACCGTGCCCAGAATTCACGATACACAAAATAAAGGGATTTTAAATTTGGTAAAGCTAACAAAAGTGGAGGGGTTCCTCCACAGTCCAGGTTGGTAAAAAATTCTTATTTTCAACTGTGAATAATACAAAGCTTCTCTACTAGAGCCCCAGAATCAACTATTGAGCTGTAAATTAGCATAATCTTAATCTAATCTTAATTCAATTTTCTAGATTAAATTGTCCCAATTTTCAATATTGAGTGCCATAGCTCAGTAGTATCTGTGTTCATTTCTAATATGTTATTTATTCCACAGTGTTCCACAGGAAACCACCTCTGTTACTCTGAAGGCATCCTAGCTCAAAATAGATCTTAGGAAGGGTTAGAAAACCTGTTTTTCTTCTCTTTAAACATGTGTACTAACAGTTAAAGCTGCACAGAAGGTGTACTAATGTTGAGCTATAACCCTCAGTGCCTCCCTGTTCAGTGACGTGATCTTATTGTTTCTTCTTCCTTCCCGTCCTCGTCTTTCATGTTGGTCCAGTGCTCAGCATGGAACTACTGGAAATGCTTCCTTGTCTTTTCACTACCCAGTCACAGTCCTGATTTCTAAGTTTGCCCACTGCAAAGAAGAATAACACTCATGTTAAGCATTAAAATGTGATGCAATATATGTATTTAAGTTTCCAAATCAAATCTTTCCAACTTCCATACCATTGACTGGATGTGGTGCATCAAATTGTTAAACCGTAAACATTACACTTCTTTTTTGTCCAGTTGTCTCCAATGAAGACCTGGGATAATTCGTGGTCTATGCACATTTAAAATTGGTGCTATTTCAATTTTCCAAACAACCCTTCTGTTTTTTTTTAACTTTTATTGTGTTTACGTAAAATTAGAAGCACAACATTTTTTCAAAGTAATGCTTTATTAAGTTTCCATAAAAATCCATATTTGAGGCATCAAATAATGAAAAGGCCAATGAGATCCTTTTTTTTTGTTGAGCCCAAAGTGTTCTTGCTATTGATTGATTTTTATTTCCAATTAAGTTGGTCACAAGTCTTGCACATGGTGGTCTGATAACTGCTGGTTTCTCATATAATACTTAATATATAAAGTGTGGACAGTGGCCTCATCACCAAAGAGAGAAAGCAGTGTTGGTATTGGCAGTGCTACAAGCCATATATAAAACCAAAATGATAAATGCAAACAAATGTCTTGACTTTGTTAAAATTGGACATCCGTATATTAACATGCACTGACTTTGCGTTAGTGGCATACAAGGATTCGGAGGAAACTCCCAGCACTGCCTTCTCTCCATTCTGTGGTGAAGTCATGTTAATTTGATTTACTTGCTGGCTTTGCACACATTATCAAATTTTCTGTGTATCATAACAACCAGTGTGATTTGTTTACCAGGTGACATTTTTGCATGGTTACTTGTAAACTGCTTCCATCAACATACTCATCCTGCACATCCGTGCTACATGCCCCACATCTTCCGCTGCTTGTGTTCATTCCCCACTGTTACTTTGAAAAATCCCTATTTGCTGCTGTTTATGGCACAGCCTGAAAGTGCATGGGGGTGTTTTCTCATTTCCACTCATCCACCACTATCCACACCCACCCAGTGTCCTTCCCTCAACCCTTCAAAAACTCACCCAGTCACTCACAAAGACACACATACACACTATCAATGTCATCATTATCCAAACCCCTCCTTCCTCTCTCCTGTCTCCCTTCCTCTCTGTCTGCGTTGGGCTGGCATGTGATGGTGGCACTGGTGTGTTTTCTTCCTCTCCCCCTTGTTTACTAACAGACGCAGACCAGACTGGAGCATGCCCACATTAAGGAGCTTGAACAGAGCCTGCTCTTTGAAAAGACCAAAGCTGAGAAACTCCAAAGAGAGTTAGAAGACACTAGGGTAATGAATTCTGCTCTGCAGCATGTTGCATTGGGAAAAAGGGCCGCGGCCAAAAAAATGTGCAGCAGTTACAAAAAGGTGGCAAGCAGTAACCGGACTCTTGCTGTGTATGGGCTTGTGGTAAATGTACCCTACAGATGCATTTATTCCCCCCCAGCTTTACATAAGAAAAATAACCCTGATCTTACGAAAAAGTTTAAATTGTAAAATAAAAAACTGTACATCTTTGGTGTATTTACATTTTTTAAAAATTAGTTTCCTGCTTAAAGTTACTATGCAAATGAAATGTCAGGATTTGTAGTATTAGTTTTGTCACCCTTTTTCAACTATTAAGCTTTCTCAAATTTACACTGGTCCACTCAGTAATGCATTAAAAATATGAATTTGTTATGACTTCCAAAACATTAACCATACACATCTGTTAGCTGTCTAGAGAAACAGCTGTTTTACTTCTGTTTTCTAGAAGATGCTTTACTGGCATCACTGCTTAACCAGACAGATGAACTCCCACCCCACCTTGTCCCAAGCTAATCATTTTCCCAGTAATCCTATGTTCTACTTTCCCAGTCCTTCCTGGCATCCATTTGTCCTGCTTATTTGGTGTTCCTGCATTTTGCTAGTCTAAAACCTGATCCACCTCCTAGACTATGTATCTTTGAGTCTACCTGCAGCATTACAGTCACAGTGAAAATATATTTTTGAGGAGAAAAACTGTTGGTATCAAACAAGAAGTACTTGGGAATGTTAAAATATGCAGTAGCTTAAGCATGAGAGTTTTATAACAGGACTTGATGGT
>VUQJ01021125.1:13468-28487 GCA_015108635.1 Andinoacara biseriatus | reverse complement strand
GTCGTCCTGGCTCCCCCTTGCCGTAGCATTTGTGTTGTACCTCGTCAATCTCTAGTTGCGATAGCAGTTGCTTCCTTCGTATGTTGGAACACTGAGCTACAAGTTGTTTCGCCGACAATCTGGATGCTGGGTTTCGAAGACTCCATAGGTCCCACATCCTCTTCATGTAACCCCTCTCGCTGGGATTACATGTGTAGTAGCATTCCAACAGTTCCCGGTTCTCATCTCGTGTCCATTTATGCCGTAACCTTCTAGTTCCAGTAGCCCACTTGTCATCAGAATGCCCTGGTTCCTCAACACCTGACGCGGACCTTGTTAATCCGGGCGACGTCCGAGCCGGTATGGCTTCAATTATGTATCTGTCACTCATATACCGAGGTAGGCTTGGTTAGCATGGGGGGTCTAGCCTGGGGACCCTTACTGGATGTATGCCCTGACCGGGATTCGAACCCCGACCTTTCCGCTCCAAAGACGGTAATGTTACCACTACTCCATCCAGCTATATATATATATATATATAATATATATATATATATATATATATATAAAATTCTTTGTCACAAAGACAGCACCATTGTGAGGAACCTGAATGCTGGCATCAAATGTTCTGGCATTAAGTAACATTTTGCTGCTGGAATCTTGTTAAAATATTTTGAGAATTTGATTGTTTAATTGAATTAAATGAATTAATGAGACAGAATGTGATAAAGTCCTGGGTTGGTAACTGCTTGTATATGTTAAAGACTAAATGTAGTGGTATTTGTTTTCACAACTCTTAAAACTGTAATCCAGTAAAATATTCAATGGCATGAACAAGTGAAAAAATGTTGATGGGTTTTTATCTTATTGTGGCTCAATTGACAATATTGTCTAATAAGAGAAACAACATGGAATTAATTTATTTTCTATACTGAAATACCCAAGGTACCATAAAAGCTGATGGAGATCCTGGACAGCAGTAACAGTATGTCAACTACAAATGCAGGAACATGGGGTGAATGCAGTGGGCACTTGAGGTAGGCTCTGAAAGTGAATCAGTGTACTTCAACTCCCATGTTAAAATGCACAACTGTACAGCATTAACAAGAGCGTTTATTGCCTGGTACAAAGAACAGTTTTGGCCTCTATGATTAGTTTCTTTGTTCATAACAGTTCTGCTGTGGGTCACTTTTTTCTTGAACTCATCCATCTGGATAGAGTTAGGCCACTTTGATTGACAGGCAGTCCTGGTAGTTGTACCTTAACTGTAGCCAGGCTGACCAAGTGTCAGAGCTCTGTATTCCTTTAACCTTAACTAGAGTTTCTTTAAAAATACATTTTTAACCATTACTGAAAACGTATTTATAACCATCTCACAGACCTATCATCACCTCTAGTTTCCTGCTTAAAAAACTGAGGTTTTTGTACTCTTTTGAAACCATATACTGACTCTGGATGGCACTACCTTGGCATCCAGTAACACTATGAGGACTGTTGGAGTAATTTTTGACCAGGTACTGTCCTTCAAACCAGATATTAACCCAATATTTAGGACTGCTTTCGTGTATTTGCGCAAACCTTCAGAAAAACCTTCAGCTGATCCAAAATGCTGCAGCTAGAGCACTGACAGGGACTAGAAAGAGAGAGCATATTTCTCCCATATTGGCTTTGCTTCATTGGCTCCCTGTTAAATCCAGAATTTAATTTAAAATTCTGCTTCTCACAAACAAGGTCTTGAATAATCAGGCCCCATCTTATCTTAATGCCTCATAGTACCATATCACCCCACTAGAGCACAATTTCAGACTGCTGGATTACTTGTGATTCCTGGGGTATCTAGGAATGGGAGGCAGAGCCTTCAACTTTCAGTCCTCTCTTCTGTGGAACCAGCTCCCAGTTTGGGTTCAGGAGACCGACACCCTCTTTATTTTTAAGATTAGGCCTAAAACTTTCTTTTTTGATCAAGCTTATAGTTGGGGCTGGATCAGGTGACCCTGAACCATCCCTTAGTTACACTGCATTAGGTCTAGGCTGCTGTGGGGCTTCCTTTGAAGCACTATGTGGTTCTTCTTTACTCACCTCTTTTCACTCTCTCTCTGTTTAATCATTAGTTATTATTAATTTCTGGCTCTCTTCCGCAGGCTTTCTTCCTGTTAAAAGGGAGGTTTCTCCTCTCACTGTCTCCAAGTGCTTGCTCATAGGGGCTTGTTTGATTGTTGTTGTTTTTTTTCTGTATTATTGTATAGCGTTTACCTTACAATGTAAAGGGCCCTGTTGTTGTGATTGTTGTGATTTTTTTAAATTTTATTTTCTCCAGCCAGCAGAAAGAACCTATACCTTTCATTTCACTGCAACTTTAAAATATTAACAGTTCGAGGGCTTGAAGCCATAAGCGCGCAAGTGACATTTCACCAACTTTACAGGAGAGCCAAAACAAAACAAATACAAATTTTGCTCTTACTTTATATCCTGAATTTAGTTTTTTTAAGCATGTTTCTTTTTACAAATTGATGACACAGTGCTTAATGAACAATATTGTCTTTGTCGTAAATGCACTTACGCCCTTTTGGCACCAACTTTTTCTGTGAAGTCAGATTTAAACCTTTTGGTTTTTGTTGAATAATTCTATTTCTATTAATATTTTACTTCTGTAATTTTGACAGTAAATAAAGCACACCAAGCGCTTTCTTTTCTGCCTTTCCTCGCACATAGTTAATGTATTTTTTTGTCTTTAACCATCACAAATGTTAGGATTCAGGATTAAAAAAATTGTGTTTGGATCATAAAAACAGGCCAAATCAGCAAGGCTATTATTGAAATTTAACAGCCCATCTGTGCAGCTAATTAAAGAACTGATTTGTTCTTAATATGTGGATAATTGCTGGGGTCACACATGTCTTCTTTTGCAAAATATGAGATAGGAGTTTCCTCTTTGTTTGACAGCTTTTGTCTCACGCTTCCTGATAAGTAGGATTTACTATATCCTGCTCTGTGAAGTTGTGTGTTTTATTCTCTATAGAAAATGTCTTTGGCCTGCTTGTTTTGTTTGACTATTGCCTTTAACATTTTCCACAGCTGTCCTTGACATTTTGGAGAGCCTTATGATTATTTATAGTCTCTTAACAGGTCCCATATTGTGCTGCGGGTTATTTCTATAATACATTGTCTCAGTTACAGTTCTGTGTTTTTACTTAGTCTCAGAGTCACAGAAATTGAACTGATGAGGAGATTTTGGGAGAAACACATTTGCTGTCTTGTTTTGGAGTAAATAGTATTCCTTAAAGTGGTTTGCATTTTGGTAAAACTCTTAAAAGTAGTCTTAGCTTCAGTTCTTTTGAATTGAATGGTATGTTGAACCCAAAGCTGAAATTTTCAGTGTCACAGAGTGGGTTTCTTGTAATTGAAGCAAAGATAGTCTAGTTCTGAATTCTTTAGTAGTAGCCAGGCTTTCTTTTCCTAGCTGGCTCAACAAAGGTTAAAATCCCAATCAGATAGTTTTTAGCTTTCTTTGTTAACCGTGCGAAGGCCCTATTCTAAACATGCAGGTTTTTTTTTTTTTTAATTTAAAGTGTCATTCTGGGGCCATTTTCCACAATTTTCAGCCCTCCTAGGGCTATCAACCCAGTGAAACCAAAATCGCTGAACATCACCTAGACAAGCAGGGCATCAAATGTTGTTGGAGGGTTTTGTAGAATATTAAATGATGTTGCTGTAGCAATGCTCCGATTTGGGGTTTCATTTTAGTGGCTAGCCCCCAAACCGTACATTTCGTCATTATTTATTTCACAACAACAACAAATCAAAATGCAGAAGCAAAACTTAATAATATGTGTGGAAAAACTAAGCATTGTTTCCATAGGAATTACGAAGGTAAGTAGCAGTCAGGTGCTGACACATGGAGCATTCAGATTTGTGTTAACACACCTGAATTCTCTAAAAGGGAAATACATCAGCAATGATCTTAGAGAAGCAATTGTTGCTGCCCATCAATCTAGGAAGGGGTATAAAGCCATTTCCAGAAAATTTGAAGTTCATCATTCTACAGTGAGAAAGATTATTCACAAGTGAAAAACATTCAAGACAGCTGCCAATCTTCCCAGGAGTGGATATTCTAGCAAATTCACCCCAAGGTCAGACTGTGCAATGCTCACAGGAACTGCAAAAAACCCAACAGGCCTCAGTCAGCATGGTAAATATGTCAGTACAATTAGAAAAAGACTGAACAAGTATAACCGGTTTAGACGGGTTGCCAGGAGAACAGCAGCAGAGCTTAGGTTTGCAAAGTTACATCTGACCCAACCACAAACTTAAACAGCGTCAGACAGACAAGACCAAAGTGACCATAAAGCACATTACCACATTTGGCAAAAAACAAAATTAGAATATCAGCACAAACACCTCAAATCAACTGTCAAGTATGGTGGTGGAGGGGTGATGATTTCTTTTGCAGCCACAAGACCTGGAGACATGTTAGTCACTGATTCTACCATTAACTTCTCTGTATACCAAAGTACTCTAGAGTCAAATGTGAGGCCGTCTGTCCGACAGCTAAAGGTTGGGTCATGCAGGAGGTCAATGATCCCAATCATACCAGCAAACCTACAACAGAAAGGCTGACAAAGAAAATAGTCAAATAGTGTTGCAATGGCCTATAAAGTCCAGACCTGACCCTGATTGAAATGCTGTGGTGGGACCTTAAGCAAGCTATAAATGAATACCTACAAACCTCAATGAACTGAAGCAACATTATGAGTAAAAGTGGGCCAAAATTCCTCCATATCGATGTGAGAGACTGATAGTCATACAGAAATGATCACTTCAATTTACTTCAAGTTATTGGTGCTAAAGGTGGTTCTACAAGTTACTGAACCATGCAGTGTACTTATTTTTTCACATACTACTTTGCATTTTGGTTTAGTTTTGGTTAAATAAATAATGTAGTATTTGTTAAACAAGTAATGTAGTATTTCATATGTTGTTGTTCATCTGAGGTTGAATTTAAAGAATTTTAGAAACTGGTGATTTTTTAAATAATGTCCTGATATGTAAAACCTTAGAAATTAGAGAAAGTGTATACTTTCTTTTCCACATGACTCTTTTTGTATTTCCTATAGTTAAGTAGATCACACACTAAAAGACTGACTCGTGAAATCCTAAAATTTGGATGACTTTAGTTGCCAATATACTTTTTACGTACAAAAATTTAGGTGACTTAAAGACTATTACGTTGTTGCAAACAAAAATGACTTATGTATAGCACATGCTCAGAATGCTCTCTTGCAGCAAAAATAGATGGACTTAAAGCATATGCATAGACTGCAGGATCAAGAACAGATTTTTAAAGCGCAGTCTCTCAAGTGAACCCTGTACATTTGTCTAGTTTTTTGATTGCTATAAGAGTGTCATGTTGTGCAGTTCTTGAGTAGTTTCGTCCCTAAGTTTTGACTGAATCAAGTCAAAGCCGGCATGTGACCAGGAAACCTTATACTTTTTCATGCCCATAAAGAAAATAAAAACAGGTTTGGTGAACATAGAGCAACCAGTTCACTCATTCTTTGGAAGCATGACATCTAACGTCAGTCTCAAAATCTTTGGATGGACTTCAAAGCTGAAAATATAGGAAATCTTATTTCAGCACCTAATATTGTGCTTATAGTCACCACAGAGCGTGTAGTTGGACTAATTCAGTTAGCCCAAACCTCTTCCAGCCAAGGCTCTGAAGTTTTACACTTGTACGCAGTATGTTGTGAAATTGGAAACACTTTTATGTAAGTCTGCCTATCAAACTTTATAATGCTCTGATTTCTAACCCACTGGCAGTGTCTTTTAATTAGATTATACCGGAGGAATAACCAGAGTTCAGAATGCCAATTTGTGTCCCAGACTGTGTAAAATTTGTTGTTACACTGCCGCCAAACAGAGCAGGTAAGAGCTGACAAGGTCCTCAGGCAAGGAGCAGCTGACTGCTCCTCAAGAGTTCCTCTCTCTCTTTCTCTCTCGCTCTCTTTTTTTTTTAACTTCCCTTTTTGCAGCCAGACATTAGAGTCATGTGGGATAAATAAACATGCTATTCAAGAGCCCAACAATCAAAGTAAAATACAGACATTTTTGTACAGATGATGCCTCCAGGATAGTGTTTTCTATAGAGAGCGTTGATGTTGGCAAGCAGTGAAAGCATGTCTAGTGTACTGCTGTATATTGAAAGTAACAGTGTGTGAGTTCACTGAGACATTAATACTGATTTGTGACTTAGCAAGAGGTCATCCAAGTGTCTACAGCGAGGTACAAAAATATTTTTCTTCACAGATGGGAATTAATTGTGATTGCAAAAAAGTTTGAAATTCATATGAAAATACTATAATTGGAACGGGCATTGTGCAATAATGTTGTAACACGTTATTTTTGATGCAGTGTATTATAAATTTATGTCTTGTAATGGAAGCGCTAACCCTGTGCTTCAGAAATATAGCTATAGGAAGCAGCAAAGTGAACATCTGCAAGTAATTAGAGCTGGCCCAGAAATGGCCGGGGATTCAAAGTAAACATGGACGGTTTCCACATTTAACAACATTTACAAATGCAGAAGAAGGAAGCTACTGAATTTGTGAAGAATGTGCACTGGGAATGGAAAGCATAGGAGCATGAAGCCAGCAGATGTTGAAAATTAATACATGCGGCATGTGGCTAACAGGACTGTGAGCTTAGTCTTCTGATGGTGGAGCTTGGAGTTCCTGAGGGCTAAAGGACAGCTGCTCTGGGTTAATACTTACAGGTTTAGATCCAGCCAGCCATAGCTAAGATTTTTTTAAAGTGGATTTGTGTTTGGAAAGTAGCATATATATGCTGCTGTTGTTTGCAGCCATACTCGTATGTCTAATTTTCTAAATTTGGTCAGGAGTTTGCAGCAGTTGGCTGTTGAATTGATTGGCTTTAATGGTTGGAAAAAACTAAACTATTATAGATTTAAGGTCCCAGAGAGCTCTGATTCTTTTGAGCAGTGCTTTATTCAACAAGGACCTACTGGTGCTGCTTCAGATTGCTGAAAAGACCTGAATTATATATGATTGGAAGAAAGAACTTGATACTCACTTGTGGCCGTCCTGAGTTTGGTGGCAGTGTGAGTGGAAATATATGAAGTAGACACATTGTTAAGTGTAAACTATAATATTTCATAATATAACTCTGCCTAGTTTGTGGCTTGCATACAAGGATCTTTATTCATAAATATGCAGAATTTGATACTTAGAATAAATGCTCTGTGGCAGCTCAGCGTTTAGAAATTGTGTCATGAAATATGTTAGTAGTTTGAAAGATTCAGTGTATATTTTTTTCTTGCTTTTGTTACAGCCTCAGCCGTTCTTAAAATGAAACATATTGTCATGTATTTATATTCAAGGCCTTTTAAAGATAAACTGGCTGGGACTCACCCTGTGGAATACATTGTGCTACGTCTGCCTCTGTGTGGCATCCCTTAACTAAATATTAAATCACAGGCTGGCAAGAGTGAGTAAGGTTCTTTCTTCACCTGTTTTTAATGAAACTGTACAGTGTTTATTGGAAATAGCATCAGACTCTGACTTTCTTGGCTCGTTGGCTGTTGCAGTGGAAACGTCAGTGGTGTTTAAAATAGTCGTGTCATAAATTATTTGCAATGAGCTGTTCAGGTATTCGTACTGACTCACGAAGCAGTTGGTGATTCTCAGCTGGAATGTACAGCTTTTGCTTTTCAGAGCAAAGCAACCAGGAACAGCTTCACAGAAATTAAGTTGAACATGTGCGTTTATGATTATTTGTGTCCCATTGCCTGTAGGAGGAAAGTGTGGTTTTCACTGGAAAAGTAAGTGCCTAATTAGGGGACGGGGGGTGAAAACAGAAAGTAACCTTTTAATTCACTATTTTAAAATAGCACTATTATTCTTTAAAGCTATGCTTTAGTTTTTCTGTTTGTGGTATATGACGGTTTCTTGGACTGCATCAGTGATATATCAGTGATAACAGTGCTGGGCTAACCCCACGGTTGAATTTACCAGTTAATGTTCTACATGTAAGGGTAAGTCAAGAATTAACCCAACGTTACTGAAACTTGTATATAGTAATGTCAGGTAGATTTACATCGACAAGAGTACAAAGAAGAAAAACTCCCATAATCCCATGCTGCTTCAAAAACTTTGGTTTTGTTTTTAAATGAGAGAAATTTCATACTGTGCGTTTAAGTAGTGTTTGTTGTTAACCTTCTGATAAGTGATGAATAAATCCTGATGTCTTACGGTTATTGTGCTGTGTCTGAGGCATTCATTGAACAACGAAGGCCTTTTTCCTTAAAAAATAAAAAGTGCGAGATTACAGTGATGACACTGGAAAATAAATTTTTTAAAATGATTAAACACTTTTCCTTTAAAGCACATTAGGTTAAAGTTGAATTACTGCCCCTAACACTCAAGCTGGAGTTTAATCCATGTCTGTTCAGACCCATAATATATGTAGTGAAGAGTTTAATGGAAGTTAATAGATGGGTACCAAAAATGTGCGCCATTAACTCCGTATCCCATCAAATGTGAAGTATAGTCACAATTCCCTCTTCTGGTCATGAGTTACAGCATTGAATAATTGCCAGAAAAGTGTCTCTGCAGATTGTGTGAATTTGATCTTTGACCTTGATGTGAAAATCCATCATTTCAAAATTTTATCCTATTGGAAATTTGTGTGAAAATTTGCCACAACATAATATCTGAATTATGAGTTATGGCCTAAAATGTGTAGTATTAGGTCACGGTGACCTTCACCTTTGCCCACCAAAATATAATCACTTCTTTTGTGAGTCCAAGTGAATGTTGGGGCCACATTATATTCCCTCAAGGCATTCAAGGGATGTTAGATTTAGAAGAATGAGACAGATGTCTGCACTGACGGACGGACAACCTGGAAAACATAATGCTTCCTGCCACAGCTGTTGCTGGCACCTACATAGGCATAATAAACCACATCTGTCTCTTCTCTTACCCCCAATATATTTGCTGTGTATAATCAGGTATGCCTGTTCAGTCAACCCACTCACAGCCACAGTTTGGAGAGTTTATTATTACTTAATTACTGCCGTCAGCTACCATCAGGGTTTAAGATGAAAGTTTGCAGCTGTTTTCCTGCTCTCCATATTTCTTTACTTTTTTTGACCATGCCCTTTTTTCTCGCACTCTTTTTTCCCACCACATACAGTGGCCTTGTGTTGGTAAAGCTCCTTTTGTGGGGAGTACTTTACCGTCTTATTGATTCAGACTTGGACCAAGTAAAGTTTTTTAATACTTCTTTGAAGATGTAGTCAAAAAGTCCAGCATTTGACAATACACAAAAGGGAGAAAATTCAGAAGTGTTTCATTTTGTAGGTTTATATTGTAGTTTTTTTTTTGTTTTTTTTTTAAAGATGTGGCTAGATGTGTTGGATAAGAGGGTACATATTCACCCCAACTACCCCCTGTGGATTCAGTGATAGGAAGATATACATTATGTATTTCCTGTTAAATCACTTTTAAATGCAGTGGTTGTAGGGTTGGGCAAATGGTCAAATCTCCATTTAAAGGAGTGATGTTTTTTTGTGGCCAAGGGGATGTTGGACAAAGTTGAAGCCCTCCTTTTCCCTGGAGGTGGGCTAAGATCATTAGTTTTAGTTTTTGAAGTGTTTGGCCTTTTGATGTTCCTATGTTCTCTTTAGGCACCCTGGCCTGAAGGATATTTAATATCACTCCTACAAATTTCCAGTTAGGAATAATTTGAACTGAGCATCTGTCAAAGAAACAGCCATTTAAATACATTGGTCATGGTTAAAGAGGCATAAAATGAAGCCAGATTAGACAGAGCACCTTTCTCTGAAGGCTGGGTCTGGGTGAGTGTGGGCCAAACTGGGGCACAGGGACCCAGCAAAACTGCCCCTGCTTCCAGATTATTAAATATAACTATCAAACACCGCTGGGATTTATACTCTCCCCTGGCTGCCCTCCTCGTGATCAGCCATGCTTGTTTCTCCTGCCACTCTGGCGTGATGGGGATTGTCTTAGGGTCTCAGTTACTTGATATTTTATTTATAAATGTTCAGGGGAGTTGGGACTAGATTATATTTCTCTGTCTTTGATGCTCTGACTAACAGGGGACTGGCGTATGTCTTCACTTCAAACATTCGCCTTACGTTTCCACTAGGGTGTGCAGGAGAACCTTTATCAGTGGAGGGAATCTTAGATTATGTCTTATCGCCAAGAGAATCATGAAAGAGCATGCATTACGTCCTTCGAAAGAAACTGTCTGTACTTATAACAACTGACTGGGCTTATCTCCCCCCAAAATCTCCCCTTCCTGTTATAATGTATGACAGAGGCATTGCCACTCAGTGTAGATGGTAATTTACAAAAAAAAAAAACACAAAAACCCAGAATGACTTTTTTTAAGGATTTTTTTTTTTTACCAATTAAATTATTTTGAGACAATGTGTGAATACTTGTTAAAGCATTTTGTAACCGTTTAAAAAATATTTTGTTTAATGCTTTTGCTATTTTCAATTGAATATTTTTAATAACAATAGAATAATGATGATAATAATAAATTTTAAAGATTGCTACCAGTAAATGTGCTTTTAGTGTCTGTAGAATAAGCTTACATAAACAATACCCAAACTTGGGGGAAAGTTTTTTAGAGCCTGCGCCATATAAACATTCCTCCCATCACTCTTTGGTCTAGGTGTCTGCAAAGAACTCAGGTTGCTTATCTTTGGAGGGAAATAAACAACACATTAGTTCCACATTTACTTAGAACAGAAACAGTAATAAAATAAAAGGAGGTTAGAGGAAGTCCACTGCAGGAGGGAAGCTGGGGAACATTAGTGGCACTCCTGTCTTTCTTTTTGCCTTTCAAAGTTTTTAGTGCTCTTTTGCCATGTGATGTTGATTAACTGCACCTTATCTGCCCCTCCTCTCTTTTTGCACGCGCCATATTCATATAAGTTCCTCTTTTCATTTTCCAGGCAATAAATACATAAATAAATATATAATCAGACGAATGTATTTTTGTACTCTAGCCTTCTGCTTTGACACCCAATATGATTTTTCTTATAAAGTGTATATGATATATGTCGTACTTGGGCCTAATCTTGACTTGAAGAAGAAAACATTTTGACATTAAATTTTTATGAGGACACAGTGGGCAATCCATAATCCCTTTCCTCTTTACAGCCTGCTAAGCTTTGTACAACTTCAGGACTTTTCTGCCTCCTCGACATGGTTGCCCTTATTCTATCACACAATAGCACCGATGCAATTAACCCTAAGAAGGTTCATTAAAAAATTAGGTAAGCTCCAAGTGTTAATTGTCTAAAAATAGTTATCTCCGTGGTAAATAGATCACCTAAGGTCTTAACTAATCACTAATGAATCGTGTGTGGAAATTAGAATCTTCTACCAAAATTACATTAATCATATGTCAAATGATATTTTTAATCAGTTTAACTCAAACCACTGCTGGTGATTTTTTTTATACCTAAACCTGGGTATTTTCTGTCTGTGTGCAGATTTTCAAAACCATTTTGCACTTTTATATCATCATTACTTGGAAATATTCAATGTGAAATGGTGAACTTGGGCTCATATCTAATCCATTTCATAGGTTCAGATACAAGACAGATGCTGTCCAGTGTAGTGCATCACTTCCAGAAACAGACTTTTGTTGTGCAGGAAACAAATTAGAGCAGGTAGTAGTTACAAAACCTCGCCCGTACAGATCTGCTGGTAATTGGTGAGTGCAAAGTTAATTGTGGCTTGCTGAAATCTTGGAGCAACCAAGATGACAATAAAGCGAAGTAAATCTACCATTTGGGTCGAGCAGAACTCAGTTATTTGTGCAGAAGTGGAGAATTTCCAGTGTAATTGATGTGAGAGGGGCCGCGCTGCCACTGCACACTTTAGAGTTTGATTGGGTGTTAAATAACTAGATAACAGGGAGTAGTTAAACGGTGTGAAGTTGTAACTTTATCCTCCTTACCTTGGTTTGTCCTGATGGTGGGAGGAGACAGTGTTGGAGGTGAATGTGCTGTAAGTGTGGGACTGCTGTGGAATAGGCTGTCAGGGTTCATTAGCCCAAGCCATCTCTATCTCAGGAGGAATGTGGCCAGTGGTTTAAAACCAATTTCCATTACCTGCCTTCATTTTATTAACTTCCGTACCATTACCAGAGAGCTTCCCTTTGACACTTGTTCCTCCTCACTGTCTTGTACTTCTAAGAGATCCCTATGGGAGAAAGGTTGTGAAACCTCGCTTATTCCGTACTCCATGTTCCCTTTAATCGTAAAGAACTGTGTGTCCACCCTCTGCAGTCTTGTGCCAGTGTGTGATGCGTATCACCAATTCAGTTGTGAGGGCACCTAGATGAACATACATGCACACTAATGCAAGCGTCCAGCCAAAAATCCTATACCCCCTGAGGCTTCGGTAGTAAGGTCAAAACAAGTCTGAGCTCAGTTTCAGTTGCTCCTAATTCTTGAATTTTGAGTGACACTATACAGAAATAATCCTCTGTGCGCAGGCGGTGTGTGGTAAATAGTAAATGTGATATATCTACTCTATGACAACAGCCCACCAGCACTGATTAGATCTGCTGGGAGGGTTTGTCCATGAATAAGACGGGCTGCACCCTACGTGAAGAAGAGGAGTATGAAGCTTGTGAGACACCCTTCTTCATGACTGCCACTTGGGAGCACAGGGAAATGGAGGAGGAGGTGAAAGGCCAGGTGTCTGCCACAGAATTTAATTAGAAAGACTGGATGCTTTGTCCTCTGTTAAGTTGCTTCAGGCATTCTTTAATTGCCCCATTCCCAATTTCTTCCAGCAGTCCCTTCTCTAAAGTTCATTAGTATTCATCTTGCAGGAGCATTTGAATGTTAATTTCAAGGATTTTTTTTATACCTCACTCTACTTTAACTTATTTTTTTAACTTGTATACATTGAAATACACTGGTAATAGCCCCTTTCCCGAATTTGTTCTTCTTTATTAGATGCTGCACTTGAAGCCACTTTAGCTTACGTGATGAGATCAGTAATTGACTGGTATGATTAATTTGCTTCTTATTAAAAGCTCATAGCTAATGCTTTGGAAAGTTACTAGATAGATTAAGATGTGGGGGAAAAGAACAGGTACTCAGAAAGGTCTAGACCTGAGAAAACACGATGAGAGGGTTGGGCTAATTGAACCAAATGAAAGCATTTTTGTGATTTTTCTCTCTTTTAAAAAATTGTTAGAATTAAGTGTGTCTGATGGGTACTCAGTTAATTGCATGATGCCACTTTAGAAGCACCACATTTTTGCCTTTCTGCTCCGAGTTTGAGGTTCTGAGGAAGAATAGTAACTGAATGAAAAAAGCACCACAGAGGAAATTATCACAATCCTTTTTTGTGAACTCAAGAGGATGTTTTGTATGAGAAACATACCTCTTGAGTTCACAAAAATGCGTCTTGATAATTTGGTTTTTGTTGACAGGCTCCTGTAAGCCAGGTCAAGGATAGGGTGAGACACTGTGGACTGATTTTATTGCAGCTCTGTTTTTTGAATAAGTTCTTAAATAGGAATTTGGGGATCAATCATAGTTTGATTTAAGATTTAATGAAGAGCTATCTTTTAATAGGCAATTAATTGCTACTTTCCCTCGCTCATATTATATGTTTACAATGTAAGAATGCTTTTCAGAGAAAACAAATGGCTTTTTTGAATTCTTTCTCAGTCACTACCCCTGAGCTTCATCTGAACTCCAGCAGTTGAGAGGAGAAAGCTGATGTTAACTCCAGCCGTAACCCTGACCATCATTAATTAAAAATGAAGGAAAAAAGAGATTGATCAAATTATTTTCTCAATGAAAATGAAACAAATAAGGACTTATGTGTCCTGAAACAATATTTAATGAACAAAAAAAATATCAAATTCAGCTGCTTTTAAACAGCAGTAAAGCACAAAATCCTCCTTGGCAAATTACATACCTCTCCACGTTCCTTGTGGCATTTTCAGAGGTTATGCCTCCTCTAGCATACACATATCTTAACCTGCACTGCAAACTGCATACTCACACACACACACACACACACACACACACACACACACACACACACACACACACACACACACACACACATATTCTGCTGTGCAATATAATATCTGGTTTATCTAGTTGCTGGGAATAGTTAAATCCTTCATGGGGGAAGCACTCTGTTGGTAGGATTACCTCAGTATTCGTCCACCTTTTCTCTCCTTATTATCACTTTTTTTTCCCCCAACAGGCAAGTTTAAGGCCAGTGTTTAAATGTTCAGCTCAATTCAATCCCCAGCTTTTCCAATGGATATAATATTTATTTTGGTTAATCACTTAAGTATTGTGCTGAGCTCAGTGTCTTCAATAGTTGGTAGCAGGATAATATGTATGATGGGTGAATGTCAGGGCATAAACATACTTTTTATGTACACTGCATAAAAAAAGTTTCCAAAGTAAATTTTCACTTTAAAACACTCCTGGCTGATGGTTATAGTCTGTCAGTCTCACTTGGTCTCGTTGACATAGGCTGAATGCTTCTTTTGTACTTGATACTGCAAATGAAAGGCATTTTCTTCCCTTTAAAGCATTACAAGCACTGAATATGGAACTTGTGTCAGAAAATACAAAAAAGGGGAATAATGAAATATAAAATCTTTGCTGTAGCTGTTTTTTAAATTTTTTTTCTCTTTTGTGCTTAGATTTTTTTTTATGAGCTTTTTCCACAGCTTGGGTCCCCCCTGCGTGCTTCACTTAAGAGTGGACTCTGTACCTGCTGTTTTAAAGGTTCATTTTAAACTTACAGCCAAGGCGGACACCGGAGGAACCCTGCCTTTGATTGATTGTTGAGACCATTGATCTAATTTTGAAACCTTTGAATTTCTCCTCTACATCCATTCATTTTTTGTAAGGAGTGGAATAAAACTAATTTCCTTGTGCCTCATGCGGTGCTTCACTCTCCAAAGTGGGGAAACAGAGTGAATAAATAAA